>JABFQC010000081.1:0-39851 GCA_022817085.1 Psilanteris sp. ZL-2020
TCTACGGTTATGTGAGTTGCAAGTGCGGTAGGTGATAAGAGATGTATGGATTATGTTTTTTTTTCAAGCGGAAAGGAGACTTAGGACTTCATGGGGGACTACGGGTGCGGGAGAAGGTTATTAGGGAACGGGTCTTAAAAAAACCGGTTTAAACAAGCCCCCGAGGGAACCCCCCCCCCCCCCCGCCCCCATCCTTTCCGCGCCCGTAGTACCTCCGGCGTTTAATCCGCGAAGAAAAATAATTTCCTCGGCCGTGGCCGTTGTTCCTTCGGTTTCGTTTGTCCCCCCTCCCCCTTTGTTTACTTTTTCCTTTTATTTTTTTTCCTTCTCCTTTTCTTTCTTTCTTTCTTTCTTTCTTTTTTTTTCCCCGTCCGTTGTTCCCGCCTTGCCGTCCGTTTCGGTACATCGACAGCCGTGGCCGCGCAATTAGAACGGTCGAGGACACCTCGGGTCTCACAATGACGTTGAAATCATTTGCACTTGAATGCGGGCCTCTGAGAGCGGCGCTGAGACCGGACGCAAGGGTGGAACTGCGATTTCAACCGGATGTGGTTCCTACGCTCGCCGACGCATTACTCCACTCAATTAATTCAACGTCTACCCTCGGCGCGGCGCTTTTTCTTCGCCGTTTGCGCCGTGCGTTTGTGTCGGGTTCTGTGTACGTACTTTGTGTATTTTATATATTTATATATATATGTGTGCATTAATGTGTGTATATATATGTATATGTGTGTATATATAGATAGGTTTTTGTGTAGCTTCCTTTCGGCATCCGACGCCGTAAACTCTCACAGTTACGCGGGATTATTGTGGGATTCCGCGGAACGGAAGCGCCGAGTCCCGTGAACATTCCGTTCGCGAGTTCATCCAGATTTCCGTCGTTCCGCGAAGATTGGACGGCGGCCGGTTTTCCGGATCGGCGCGGCCGATTCGTATGCGCGGCGGCGGCGGCGGACGATCGACGGGCGAGCTCCGGAATGTCAATGAGGCGCGCGATCAATCCGAAACGCGTAACGGTCGGTTCGTTTCTTCAACGCGCGTTCGGAAACCGCGTCCGCGTGGTTTTGTAATTCAGGAAACGCGCCGTCGCTCGGAATCGTGCCCCGTTGGAATTAAAACGCCACGTCTTTGCGCGGCGTTCGACTTGTTTTGGGTGAAAGGTCGCGTTTGGATTGGTATTGGTTGTGAAAATTAATTCAAATGTATGTGTGTATGTGCGATGTATGTATGCGTGTATGCGATATTTGATAATAAATGGATTGGATTGAATTGAAAAGCCGGAAATATTTCCAAAATTTCGCCTATATATACATATAGGGCGATGGAGAGTTTTTCAAAAGACAGATTTCCCAACATGCAAAAGTGTTATAATATCTAGAATTATAATAAATATATAAATACACTGTAAGAACTAAAGTTACAAAAAATTTTTAATTCAAGACATTTTTGTACAAAAGACAGTACTACAAGTGTCTTATTATTAGATAGTACACTGAGAAAAATAAAGGACACTGTAAATTCATAACGTAAAATTCCCAAAAAGTTTACATAATATATCACGTAAAAATAACATTTATGAGTAATTATACGTATTTTTCTAAATACTGCATGAATTGTTCGAAGAATACGTAAAATTACACGATTTCTGTAAATTTATAGGTTATGTCTCTAGAGTGAGTCGTATTCATAGCAAGTTAAAAATTACGTTCTTTTTCGAAAAATTTCGTGAAATGTAATGGCAACTGAATTACGTTATATATTACGTATTTTTACCGAACTGGGTTTACAGTGTATATAGTCAAGTAAAATACAATTTATTTTGTGAATCTTCATTTATATAGAAAAATAATACTCTACTTAAAATTTAAACGAAAGAATGATCTTTTCCTAAACAATAACGTGTTATTGAAAGGGAAAAAGGACTTTCTTCAATAAATTATTTAATAGAAATGTTATTATCCTACATCAATACTGTATCATAGCGCTGAGAAGTTGTCTTACTTGTATACGCTGATTAAGTTACTCGGCTTATGTAAGATTTGCATAGAGATTCCAACGAATCAATAAAAATGTAACAGTCGCAATGTGCTGCTTTAATTTGAATGGCAAACTGACATTACTTTTTGCATAAACATTTTTCGATTTAAAATCGAATGATATTGCAGGTGATATCAGAATTGTCCTATTAGAAACAATTTGCATTGCAACACATTTGACAATGACCCCGTCGAGACCACGAGCCTAAATCCGTGTAAAATTTCTGTATGGTTGTTCAATATGTATTGTGCCTACATAAACAAACACATATATATATTACATGTACGGACCTTAAATAAAATACATAAGGACTCTTTATATCATCTATGTTCTAGATACGATAATCTCAATTGTATTTAGGTTTAAGTACATACCTACATTTTGGATTATATTTCGTATATAAATTATATATACGACGACTTATATATCACCCATTCAATATATACGATCCCTCTTATGGTAACTTGTTAATATATATATATATAGTGTCATTTATCACCTATATAATATATGCAATCTACTGTTCCATCACATTTTTCCTTCTTCCAAAATTTGAATACCTCCATTTCGATTGAAACACGCGTCCAAGCAATAACAAACAATATTAACGACAATCGCACGCGGCGACACATCGAATTACAAGATCGTTCCTTTCGCACGCGTCCTCGTCGCCAATAACTCGATTGTTCCCAAAATTTGCGTGCAACTTAGTTTCTTCCTCCTCCGAGTCGTCATACTACAGTCGATAGCTTTCACAAAGTAATATCCTTTATAACGGTCCTCGAGGACAATAAACACGCGCGAATAAAATGCAGAAAGTTGAATAGCGCTGTGTTTACGAGCGACCAATAAATGCGCGATAGCCTTAATGGGTCGAAACAGTAGTTCGAAACGGAGCAGAATGAGATCGAGATTGTAGGAGGAGGATTGTTTAATTAAAGACGCGGCCGAGGTGCTTTTAAGATTATTGGGAACGCGTGCGTTCCCGGCGCGCCGCGCTGCCTTCCTGCGGCACGGTTTTATTATTTTTATCGCGTCCGCGTGAAATATCGATTCCTAAGTAGTTTTCTATTATTCAATTTGACGAAAGCGCCGAATGGTTTCGCGCGGAATTCCGTGCAAGTATTTATATTAGAAATATTGATATTGGAATTTTAATATCGATGTAACGAGACGGGTGCATCGAGATAACAAGAATGGCGACGGCCAAATTCAAACGACGGCTGCGAAATGACCCTCGCAGATATTTTTATAGGCAAAAGATATGGTCCCGATTTGGTAGGTTTGTTTTCGTATAGCAAACGTATCGGGCAATCCAATCAAGATCAATAAATGTGTGTAACGCATGGGAATATTAGGGCCCCTGACGGGAAACCAGATAACTAATTTGTTTTTTTTATTATGAAGTTAATAATGACGGAAACATATTTATATACAATATATTTGTGAATATAAGCATATGTGTACCTTATTTATAACCGTCAATAAATATTTGTTTAAATAATGGTTACCTGTCTAAGTAACAATCATCGTTATCTCTACATATCTTCTTTATTTTGTAATGTTCTGTTGCCACCACTACATGTTTAATATGGTGTTTTTTTATAATTTTTTATAACGTAATGTTACATCGCTGTAACCACACATGTTTAGCCTCGGTATAAACCCATCGAGCCCTGAGTAACTCCGAACCTGCCAGTTTTCCATAAGCAAATGTGCGGTTTCCAACCCAACATCATTCATTACGGTACAACTAATTTTCCTAATCATCACCACTTAATTTCAACATATAAAAATCAACTTGCATTTTGATTTCGTCCTAATTTATACAGTTAATATTTTACCATTTGTACAGTTTTTTACAATTTATACAATTTGTATCTGTTTTTACTTATATAAGGAAAACCATACGAAGGCCTTATCTGACAGTTTACGTGATGATATTGGAAGGGTTTCTGATGAGGTCCGTGTATGGATCAAACGAAGAAAACCTTAATAAAGCATACCAGATTTCACCCTGTTCTGGCCCATATCATTGTGACCTGCTTTAATTTATTTTCTACTACGAGAAATGCAACGATAAAAATAGTCATAGTAATTCTTTCGCACAAATTGGGTGCCGACGTCTGCGTAAGTTGCAACATTGAATTTCTTGCTGCTTCACCAAATCGCGATTATTAACACGGTCGGTTAATATACGACGCGATAAAATGATCGTCCCCGACGAAGCGTGAAAATCGAGTCGATCCGCACTCGCAGGGGATAAGAGCGCAATTTCGGAACACACGTGTGTTGAACGAATGGAAATGTATAGTTCTGACTGGCCGATCTTTCATTTCCGAATTTTATCATTCGTCGTGTATTGTCTGTACTCGAGCGGCAAAGACGCGAACGCGATTGGTGCCAAATGAAAGCAGCCACTTTGATGTCTCTCGAGTATGTAACTGCACGGGCTTAACGTTACAGTGCTAATACACAAGCCGCGGGAAACCCTTCAGATCAACTTAATTTCATTCCGGCAAACTTTATGCCGATTGACTGCTCTGAGAGCTATTGTTGCACGAGAAGAATACGATGGGGTAAAGCACCTTTGAGCAGAAATGAGAGAGGGGTTGTTACACATATATGCGGACCTGCATCACCAAAGGAAAATCGCCGACAATAAAATTCTACAATTTCAAAACGTTACTTCGAAAGGTCTGTCCTAGCCACGCGCGAGCGAGTTTGAAATGTAAAAGGGAGTTATTGGGGAAAAGTAAAAATTAAACAAAAATCGATTATTGCGTTTAAATACGGTATTCAAATACAGGGCTATAACGGGTCAATTGTTTTGTGTGTGTTCGAGGAAAGCCACCGATGTGATCATTTTGGCAAAAGCAACGAACTAAAAAAACTAAAGCGTTAACCATAACGGCAGGCATTGAAAACTAATCCGTCTAAATCGACGCCGTGCGACGTAAACAGCGCGAAAGCAGGCGCGAAGAGCACGGAGATGGATAAATGTTTGATCAGGGTGAGTGAATTGGACAACGGAAAACGGGAAAAGAGGTGCAAACAAACGAACGCAGAAGGAGCTCGAGAGCCGAGCGTGAAATACGAGTGGGCTTATCTCAAGTTCCAAACATCATTCGCATATGCATTATATTATCGCATTAAAATACTGCACCCTTTATGGCGACCCTTGCGTCGGAGCTTACGATAGAATCTCACGTCAAACACGAAAATACATATCCCGTTGCTTGATATACACGCACGACACGCTTAATGTGTCTTTCGCTTTGTTGAATGACTTCAAAAATCCGAGCTTTTCTTACATGACACGACGCGTGTTCGTCGCACGATTACGTGATTATGAATATTGAAAAACAAATATTGAAATCATAAGAAGTGCAGACGTTTGCTCGTACTTTGGTGTCAATTTGGGTGTTCTATTTCACACACAAAATCATACACGAGTATGCTTTAAACGTCGTGTTGTTCAAATCGTATACTTGTCTGGATCAAGTTCTCATCGTATTTTGAAAAAAGATCGAAAGATCACAAAACATGTAAACAGGGAAAAGAATCAAAATAAAAATGACCTTTATCATACCATTGTTATTCACAATTGTTTTGCTTATATTTATACTTTTGTTTTTGTTTATATTGCAAACGCCTGGTTTATTTGGAATAAAAACAAGTTTAACCTTGAACACGAAAGATGTTTTTAACCGCGAAGTGTGCAGGATTTGAACGGAGAGCATGTGTGAGGAGGTTCGTGTGATTATTGAAAGCGCATGTAGCTTCCATTCGTGAGTGCTGATTATTCATCGAGTTTATGTAAATACTCTACATTAGTACATTTCGTTAATTCAGTCTACGAACATGATGGATAAGATGGTTGAAATTCGTATTATTATTGTCAGTACGATTCAGTGCCATGCTATGTTAATTCGAATACAAATTATGTTAGGAAAGAAAAAATTCCTTAAAAACTGTATAATCCTCGCAAGGATGGAATAATATTAAAACTATAATACATATATATTGTTAAAACTATGCTTATTTTGTGCAGATCACCGATCGGCAAAATGACGCGTTTTTCAAGGGTTAGGCTTTGGTTCGTAAACGTCCAGCCAGTCTGAACAGCGGCGGTGAATTTCGAAATACACCATCAATATTGCGAAAAATCGATCAAGCCTAGCGTGCCACATCGAAATCAACGAGAACGCATTCGATGCGCACTTAAAATCCCGCAGGATTTATAACGGCGACGCACGAATGCGCTTCGTCCTTTGCCGACCTTTATCTACACATCTCTGTGCCTTCAATAAGACACGCGATTCGCTCTTGGTCATATGTGGCGCACGCGTAATCGCGGGCATCTGATCTGCGCATACGGAATACGACGCAATTCAAATTCGATGATATCTGGAAACTTATGAACTTTGATAACAATACAATAAACGTCGTAACGACGCGACAATAAAGTATCACGTTTATCAACCGCGCGGTGGCGATTTGACCTTAAATTTTGCAGCTTATCAGAAGTCAACTAAACAACTTAATTACGTCTATTGCGAGGCGGTTCATTCATTTCACGCGCTAATCCATATTAATGCTCGGGGTCGTAGCACTATCCCGCAGCAACATTTTCTATTTGCATGTTGGTGCACGTTAGATAGTATTCGCCATGTCCCCAGGGTAGAATTTCAAACCGTCTTCAGATAATGACCGAATTCTTTTCAGGGTCATCTTAATTAGATGTAGGCAATGACACTCCAGGGTGGTCTGGGTCCAAACTTCCAAACGCACTTGAAATGGTACTGGTAAACCGTGTAACGGTGAATTAATATCATTGTGGTTCGGATAATAACATCCTCAACCTCTATTATAGATTATAGATCACTCTGTTCCGTTCCTTAATGTGTTCTCCCTATCTTAGAGAGAGATATATAGAAATGAAGAAGTTCCTTCCAACATCACAAATTATTTTCTATTTAAATTTCAGCAACTAAATATACAATTTTTGAAATAAACATTGCTCGAGTGGAAATGAAAATACATCCCAATAGGAAACTTCAAAGGGTTTGCATTATTAAGGATAACCGAAGATTTCAGTGCTGGTAACTAGAGGAAATTCGACGGTCTCGAATAAAGGAGAAGTGAAAATATTTTGTATTTATAAGTGTTTTGAATGTCAAAGAGAATCAAAGCAATCTTGTAAAGTTCTTCGTGGTATCGTTGCACCGGAGTGTCATAAAAATTCATGAACCGAAGATATGCCAAACTTGAAAATTATTTGACAGATAGATAATAGGATCAATAGTGAGACCGACGTGGATGGCACGTATGGCAAGCTGATACACAACTCCACTTTCGCGGAGGGTCCGATGATTGAATATTTTACAAATTTTGGACAGGGATGTTTACTGTTTTTAAACCAACTACCATTCGCGATAAAACCACCCATGTTTACAATATCGTTGCAAACAAATCGTTGGTAATTCTTTGTACAAATATTGTGGCAAACGTCCGACAACGATTTTATTTATTCAAAAATCCATTCGCATCATACTTTTTTAATTTCATTTTTTAATGTGCTCAAAAATAAACCCCCTTCTTTAATAATTCACGTAGATTTTTTGTCCTCGCGTCGTTCCAGCCTAATCTAATATTTAGAAGAACATTTCCCGAACCTTTTTAATGGTCGTAAAATAAATGACGTCGTAAATAAATTTTGTTAATCTTTGTAAAAAGCAACATACATTTTCTCAAATAAAATATATCTTCAAATTCTTTCTAAGGACGTTGCTTCAGACATCATCATCCACAGTTTTAGCTCAGAAGTCATCTGCACCCACATTTTTGCTACCTAAAATATCAACCTACCCCGTAGCACCATCAAATCTGTAACTTAAGCATCGCCAATTTAAAATCCCCAACCACGATAGTCTTATCATCTTTCTATGCGTATGGTACGCGCAATTGAATTTTAATGGGCGCTCCGTTTACTCTAACGATTCTCGCGAGTTTTTAGCGTCGTGCATTAACCAAGTCTCGGGACCATCGACAATGTACAAGATAACGTTCCTTCTCCAAATAAAAAGTCATCGCTTTTTTTCCCATATGGATGAATAATTAATACCCGGTTTTCCTGTACAGGTGGAGATACAAAAGAAAAAGACCCAGATGTAATTCGATCGCTGGCTTTCGTGGCGTGCACGTGCAGTTAATTCACCTGCGTTCGCATGTTCTATTCGGCTCTTGTCCGTGTTCATCTTTTCTATCAAGAGATCCCTGGCCCTTTGAAAAGTACTTAAGTTTCCAACGTATTTGCATAGTAAGCTGGTCCAAACTCTGATGACGCCGGTTACTCTGTTATTATTTAATTAACATTCGACGACCGGACGAGGCTGCCAACAGAGTTGTGCAAACTGTCGACTAAACAAAAATTCGGACGCTTCTTCTGCACGGTCATCGCTAGTCAATTATCTGATCGATAGCGCAATGTCAAAGTCTCGGTTTCAACGTTTCGTCAAATGCTTATCTTACTGCGATAGAAAGTACGAAATTTATTTCTATTTAAAGCAACATACACACGTGTCCTAATGAACCATGACCGATTGATATTGGACGCGATAACAATTACTTACAATAATCAACAAACGAAAACGTTATATGTTTCTTATCGCAGAACGTGATTCTACTTTGCGAGTTAATGACTAATACTACGACTAAAACACTAGAATATTTCTATTTGATTTCAAACTGTTTTTGCGCAATATTTACAGTAAGTCGCTTCAAATTACAACGAATGAACAATTATCGGACGACAACTAGGAATAACACGTAATTATCGCAGTTAATGATAAATCGATAATGAAGAGCAATATCAGTTGTTTATATGGCACACATTATTTAAGAAAATCAGCAGAAATTTAACAGTCGGCGGTTACGTGGCCTTGATACGACACGCGTGAATGAAATGCCACGTCATGGCAAAATAACTTATTTAGTTTACAAATTCGATAAGATACCCGAGTAGATAAAGGTAGGATAAACTTACAAAACTGAACATGAACCAGTGAATGTTCCTATTTCTGTAAGTCGTATAGTAATTTTTGTCAAACGTTTAGTTTCAACTGTCAGTTTCTAGTCGTAATTTGTCACATTTAATTTATCCAACGTATCAATCTAGTATGGCAAAAATTCGTTAGATTGTTTGTTTCCAAAATCATTAATATATATATTCCTTATATTGTTGAATTGAGGTAATATAATTAAATCCATACTTTCATTATTATTATAATTTTAAAATCATAAATAATACTACAAGTGTATCCATATTAATCCCGCATTAAAACCTGCCTTACTATAACGTGGCACCCTGCTATGGTCTCTTTATAATATTCCTAGGATTATCATGCACTTACAATAATTTCAAAAATATACCAAACAAGATTGGTACTAATTACAGAGTCAATGCATAATTTGAATTGATCAACTGCCCGAGTAAATAACGACTTAAGCAAGCATAAACGGTGCCCCAAATTCACCAGGCAATCAATTCGACTGGTTGCTCTGGTGGAGATTTTGGACGAGCTCTTTGCAAAGAAGTATCTCAAAGTATTGGCTTAAACGTAAATCGGCACATTGTTAATTTGGAACAAATCATCGCACGAAGCGGGTTAACGGCCTCGTCTCGGAACGTGCAGGTAGCCGGGACGCAATCAAGGATAATGGGCTGCTTTAAAGTGGCAATTCCGGCAAATCGACATGCACCCGGACTCGATTCCTCCACGGTCTTATTGAAACAGTTCGATATCCGTATCGCGCTTCGCACGCGCGACTTTGCGGCAAATCGTTCGGGCGTTGCTAGAATCCATACGGAGAGGTCAAAAAAGATTGACCCCTTTTAACTGGGAAGCCGTACGCGGATACCCGGAGGATGCAAGATTACGCGAGACAAGATTAAGGCGCAAGATTAAGACGCGATTCCGGCGTTGAGAGCTTCTTCATTTGTGGCCCAGTTCGGCGGATTAGGGCTGAGGTAAATACGTGGGTTCTAATGAGATGCTTTTATCAGAGTTCGCTGATTGCCTACGATCGGGAGTTACGTGAGTTAGCGATCCGGCATATCTGGGTTTTGATAGAGTTCCTAAGTTAGAACAACGCGAATCCACGAAATCGCACTGCTTAAACCGAGCCGCGTGCACCTGGTCTAATCGGCTGGGTCAATCTTCTGTTTATCTGCGCACTACGTACAAAATTGCCTCATCTTCTATTCATCTGCATACTACGTACAAAATTGTCGCATTTCATGTTGGATTTTCGCGAATTCACCGAGCCACGTTCTAAAACGTTATAAGGACTTCAAGTTGTCTGTCGTCGATCAGTTCATCCGTTTGGCCTGCATAACGTCCAGTATTTGGAAATTCCATTCAGAGACGCACGGTCTCCGGAGGATATTCAAGCGTCACTCCTGCAGCAGGTCGCTTCTCATCACACGTTATCTAACTACAAATGAATGTCCGTCTGAATTTCCAGATATTGTTTCGGTAAACGTTCAATTGTCAGCTCATTTCTGACTATTCAGCGGCCAAATTGCCTTCCATGGCCCACGAGCGTCGACCCAGGCCAGACCTCGGATTACATTATTAAAATCCAACGCTGCGAGTGTTTCGACGTAAAAGCGCGAGCAATGCATACGGGATTTGCAGGGTTTATATTTGACCTAATTAAAGTTGAGTAACCGTACGCTGATTAGAATAGTTATGGTTTCGAAGATATATTCCCGTGTAAGGAGATACACCAGGCTATGAGATGCGGATAAAAAATGAAGAATTAAACATCCTCGAGTCTTTAACAGCGATCGTTTGAGTTTTGGAAGTATTTAATTTATCAACCTCGAAATTCCGTAGAAATTTTTCAATATCATATTTAAAATGAAAAAAAAAACATTTGTATGACCAGAGTGCCATTATAAATTGACAAATTGACACGTTATTTAGCATGCTCATTTGAGATACATTCTTTTAATGATTTTCTTAAATTGTTTTCAATTTGAAATTCAATAATTGTCGTATGGTTTATATAAATTTGTAATTAAAAATCCTTCAAATTATCAGATTAAACCGATGAATCAAGAATTGACCTCCAGACCCCGTCACTGATGGTCCCAAAAGCCCATTTAGACTCGCGTGCGCAAATAAAACGCAATGATCTCTTATTACGACGGTGCAATTTCCGGTACGGTGCATGCGAGCGCTGACCAGCCGAGTCACATTACGATCCTTCTGTTCGCTCCATTTATCCAATCACGTCGACAAAGTCAGACCGGCCTTTTGATCATCAGACCGGCGCATCCCGGCGACAGGCCGTTTCACCGTGCGACGCATGTTAATAAATCGTCAATACTCATTGCAAATAATAATTACAGAACGTTGTGCGCAATTACGTGAGCGCGTAACTTGAGCACCGTCAAATGCGCGCCGATTCGTCGAAACAATCGTTCGTTATTACAATCCACGTGATCCGCTGATTCGATGCGACAACACACGACAACGCGGAAAACCGATTGAGATATTTCATGCGAGTCGACCGACGCACCTAATTACACGTTTGCTGCGGCATTATTCGCTAACTAAATAATTAGGTGCCGCATGTATGTAATTAACTCGCTTTGCAGTCGCGCACATTTTCTTCTTCTAGGCTTCGGTATCGGCATCATGGCCGTGTCACGTCATCTAGGCGCGAAATTTTTATCGGGCTTGAAGATCGGTTGTAGGTCAAATTCCAGTGACCCGGAAAGCAGAGATCAAATTACCCAACACTTTCTACTTCATTTGATGGTACTTGTTTTCAAATGTCAAAATGTTATTCTGGTATGCCAGGATGTGGGTGGTGGAGGCAATTGTACATGTGCGGTTGAATGTAAAGAATTTTTCAATAACTGCTGACTACGGTTTGTATATGGCGAGTAGGGTACTTTCTTGATATAATCGTGGTATGTGATTGATGTAACCAAATAAGGTTTTCAATGCATGAAACAGCAAATTTTTTGTTAACGTTATTGGGTCATTTTTGCAACCGTTTAGTTATGAATGTAACGATATCAAAACACACGACTGAAAAAATAATACCTTTAAATTAGGATTGGAATGTGAAAATTTAAATTAATTGTGTTTAAATTATGTATCAATGAAAAGCATGATTATTAATATTAAAATTAAACAAAATTAAACACGTTTACTTTTGTATGACAATTATTGTTATTATTATTCAGGAAATTTAGTCCTTTACAAATGTATTATGTTATATAATTGGAAAATCCATCATGTATACAGATAATTATTAATCATATAATAATAATAATGTATAGAAATATGAAAGTATTTAACTAATACGTGGACTACGTTTCGGTAATAATTATCAAATTCATTTTTTAACAAAAATCTTCTTAATTTACTGTAGATTATTTTTAACCACCTTTTCGATACCACCTACGTTTATAATTATGGATTGTCTATGACACATAACCGTATGATAATTTTGTTACAAGTAATAATAAATAATCCAAAGTCATTATACTTCAGATTATTTAATGTAATAACGGGGACATTGTTCGGTTATTAAATTGCTCATTACGATCCAATTTTCCGTTGTTAAACGTTTCAATTGTTCCAGTTTCAAACGCTCCGATCGCTGTTTAAATTGAATGCATAAATCAACAAATATCAGCTGTAATAATAAATTAAAACCATAATGAATATCAAAATCAATGTTGGCAGAAACTGAATGTGTGACAAATTTAAAAACGTGATCTTTAAAACATTTATTATCAAGAAATGAACTATTTTTCATGAATTATCTACATTTGATTCGATTAGAGAGAAAAATGTGAAATTTCTAAACAGGAACGTGGAATATATATTAATTACTTTTAATTAATTGGCAAATTTAATTTTTATTTTAGAATATGAAATAAAAAATCTTTTTATTTATTTTAGGTATAATAATAATAGTTATAAACAAAGACACTTATTTTCTCAGGTTTTTCTAAACATAAAATGCTTATATTAAAACTTGTATACTAAATTTATGAATTATGTAATTAAAGTTTGTTAATACTTTCATTGTATGTATTTTCCTGCAGTAAATGAAACAATTGAAGAATTAATTGAATATATTTACGATATTATATGCCGAATTTTCAACCATCATACATTTTCAACATTTTCTTCATTTTATATGTATATATATTTATTCGAATTTAAAAATCGTATAAATTAATGCATAAATAAATTTTAAATAAAAGCGTCCATGATGCATTTCGCTCGCTATATACTCAAAGTATATTTTACATAATAATTTATACAATTCACATACTGGATGAAAATAATTTCCAGATCCTAAAATATCATTCAATTTGTCGTATTGATAAAAGAATGCAACATGCACACTGCATTCAATACTAATGGATCAATTAAATATAACACAAAGAGGACAAAGATTACGATAATAATAACTTGGATATTTATTCTTCGATTTCTGTAATTAAAAATAGCATATTTGACTCATCAATTTATACAATTTTCCGAAATGAATTTCATTAATATACATTATTCTCCAAATCCAAAATTATATATACAGTTTATATATTGCAAGAAAATTATCATTAATATTTAAACGAACCAATTGTGAATGTTATTATTTTATTTAAACAAAACCTGAAAAAAGTATATTTATTGAAAAAATGTACAAGTATGTGCTAAATTTAAATCAATATTTAATGCTTTTCCATGATACGTAATTTTGATAATATATAAAAAATATTGTTCTTGTTACAACGTTTCATTTCATTTTCATATTCATCTATTATTAAGAAATGAAATAAATCGAATCAAAGTTATATTGTCTGCAAAAGTAAGCATTATTAACTACATTAAGATTTAAACAGATATATAACTTTTATAAAATTAGAATATATGAAATAATAATAATAATATTAGCAGAATTGTTGTATAATTTTTGTTTATATTTTATCATGTTGTTAAATTAATTATGCTCTGTATTTGTTTTCTTTTTATTGCCATTACATTTCACTATGCTATCTCATCATTCCTGATATATTCCTTGTATATTCATATTTAATTAGGAATAATTGTCATGAAAGTCATTATTCCCAAGGGAGAAAAGTTAAATTTTTCTTATTCAATTCCATAAAGAAAGCTATCAATAAGTAGATCATGCCTTTTAGCTCATATATATATATATATATATATATATATATATATATATAATATATATGTTACAAGTCGGGAAAATCGAGGGAAATATTGCAACTCGTACGTGCATCCCAAAGTGAATTACCCGCTGGAAGAAAAAGTCTGCACAAATGCGCAATTCCGACAATTACTCCGTATATATTCTCTCCTTCGCGGAATGAGCGATACAAATTCGCAACTAATTTGGATTGTATACGAAAACGTGGCATCGGCAGACTGCTCGCTCGGATGGTACTTACAGACGCAGCATCCATGCCGTAAAGAATAAGCCGCTGATCATTATTGTACACATCGATGCGACGACAATGCCACGGGAATACCAAAGACGAAGAAAAAGGTGAGCTCCGACGACGAATAAAGGATGGTCGGGGTAAATGTCGCTTCTTGCGGAATACGAAATTTAGGCCAGTCATGAATGCATTACCTTGCCAGTACGTGAGACTTAACTGTCGTTGTTACGTTTGTTTGCGGTAAGAAGGACATTCAAATTAGACCATTAAAGGATCGATTTCGTGGAGATAAAAAGGAGGAAAGACACCCTCCATTTTGCTAATATCTCTTTCACTTTGCAACGTATCAAACAATTGGTTTGTTGAATCACTTGGACCAAATTTGTGAACGCTAAACCATCCGCATGCAATATTTAGAGCATAAATGGCATATTAACTTTAATTATGAGGATAACCACCCTCATCTGGTCTATAGAAGGACCTTATAAAGAACCCTTCTTAAATTAAATCATAAGGCCTCGAAAAAGTCCAAATACGTTACTTATATAGATTATAAACAGGATATGCCTAATGAAGACCAAGTTAGGAAGGAAGATATCTTTCTAATGTTGAGATGAAATAGTCACGATCAGGAAATTATATTAGGATCCGGATAGGTTATTTTTCGTTATAAGATTCCTGCTTTTGGAAACCTGTTTGGAACCTCATCTATTAATGAGGTAAAGCGCATGTGGTTACGGTGATGACGATTTTATAAAAATATAGAAAACCTTTTCTGACCTTAATTGAAGTTTTAATGCTTATGTATATAAAGATATTTCAATTTTATTATTCAATAAATAAATAATCTTGTTCCCGTTATGGCCAAAGCAATCTTCAACACGTCACACCCATTTATTGGCCTTAATTTATATAATATATATATTACCAAATCGCTACCACATTTCTGCCGTATTGTAATATCATTTTGATCAAATCTTAATTTGATTATAAATGTTAGGTCAAATGATGTCTTATGATATACGACATTTTTTTGATAGTGAGTTTGATGAAATCATTCAAACTCAGATTTAAATGGACAAAACTCATACGTTGCGTTTAACGGAATTAAACCGCACCAATTTAATCTCCGGAAATCCATAGCAAAGCTGCGCCGGAAGTGAATGCTCCGTCGAATGAAATAAACAACTTTTACAACAAACCAATTCTCTTTCAATTAATCCTCATGAACTTCAAAGAAAGCTCGTTGGAGGAACCGCCGACGCGAAAGCTTGATTGTCTTAACGGGGATCACGGTGTTATTCAAAAGTCACTAGACGTAAGCCGATGGGGAATTGCACGACCATTAGGTCATGTTCGTTTTAGCAAATTTTCAACGATCTGTTTTCCGTTATTAAATCCTTTTATGCAAATTAAAAAAACATCTAATCAGAATTATTACGACATTTAGCGTTTCCTATCGAGGGACATTTCGACATGAAATTCCAAACCAAATAGGCGACGTTGACATTTGTTGTTAATAACAATGACCCTTTGAAGGAGTCATATTTGATAACTTAAAGGAACCCGGTATAGTTCTAAAAGATAAATGCGGCTTATAATTACTTATGTTATTGAATTTAAATAAGTCTTGTTAGTTTAATGATAAATTCGCTTTTGGACGGAAAAAAAAAGCGGAGATACAAACTTGTAAGTATATGATTTTAAGTTAATGCGGGGAAATGTTTAATATGAGTTGGCCAAGTTTCGTCTGTTTAATGTTCTTTCGTTGAACATCGCGCCGAGCAAAATTCGTGCGCTCGCGGAAAAGTTAACGTTTGCTTTAATACGGATTAGTATTATTTGATATCCGTTTATTTAATAATCTGTAGTATTATTTACGACAACATAACACTGACGATTAAATTTGTATTTCCTGAAAGCAAACACCCAAGTTTGTGTCTTCCAAGTCTGACGTCCTGGAAATAATCGAAAGTAATATTTGTGCGCCTTAAAAACCACCCTAATATCATTTTCTTGACTTTTATAAACACAGAAATATTTTCTCTCTCTAGGGATCAAAAGTGCCTTTTTTTGCTTGCGACAGAAATGCCATATTCTTCTTAATGACTTTTTTTAATATTTGTTTTTTTGTAGTAATTATTGCAACGAATCAAAATCTTCATAAAATAAGTCAAACTATTTGTACATAAGATAAACCAAGATGAATTCAAAATAGGACTGTCTATTAGTTTTCCCAGCTAATTCTTTTCCGTCCTAGGGAAGGAAACCTTGCTCTGATATTTCTAATAGTTACTTTTTTTTATAATTAACAGAATCTTAAAAAACACAATCCGATACTTTCGAACCCAAAAAGAAAGAAACATTCATCTTCCTAACGTCGATGTTCTTTCTTCCCTAGGGAAAAAATCGACAACTTTCATCCAGCCCTCAAACTTTCGCCTTCTTTTTTCAAGGAAGCATTCATTTCCAGTTTTTTGCTGATATTTATTCTCCTTAAAGGACATCGCCTTTTTGTGAACCTGCCGAGAAATCGTATTGAAAACCGAAGCAAATGATAAAAAAGAGTTTCCATTGAAGGGCACCGCACCATTGAATGAAAACGCGAGCATGAAAACAACTGGTAAAAGAATTCGCGTTTAAGTTTTCTGCCGATTTGTTACGAGCACTTTTGGAACGCGACGGACGATTCTGAAAGCGACTTGTCTGTCGTCGCAACCAAGATGTCAATAGCGACCGCGCGACGAAGCGTCGCGGCCATAATAAAGCCGGCGTTGTGATCCCTCGCGCGGAAAACTAAATACCACGCCGTCGAGTCTTTTCATTCGTTTTCATTCACCCGCGAGTATCACTGACGCGATGCACCGAGGGGCGGCGTCTTTTTTGTCCCGACTTGCAAATTTTTGCGCCAATGCGACTGATTCCTTAAGAAAAGCCCGACCGAGACGAACTTTTATGCAAATTCAAAGCAGTCGGCCTGCAGGGCTTTTGGCAACGCTGCTCCAGGCATCGGCTCAATTTTGATTATGTATCCGACTGCAAATTGGAATTGTGTATTTCGAAATGATTCGTTTGAGTTTGGTTGTCTGACGTACAGGGGGAACAAATTTAAGGAAATTTGTATCGCTTTGAAAGACTAATGTTTTGATTTCGGATAACGGGTAGAAATAAAATTTAATTTGAGTGTTGAATGAAGACGGAGTATAGACGGTGTCCGTTTAAAATTTGTATAAACAAAATGAAGGAACTATTATTAGAATATTTGCGATCAATGTGCTATGAACATTTCACGGAGATTACCGTATCGTATAAGAATTATTATAGTGAAATAAATTATTATGTTCAGTGAGAGGAGTAAAAATACCCGTTGTATTTTATTGTATACAAATTTCATTGTCATTTAGAATTTTTTTATGTAATTTAATTTCCTCGACGTAATAACTTCGAATGACGTTTTTATATAAATAGTTACGATGCCATATATAGTGATATAATAGACGTTGACTATGCAGAGTATTAGGTTTTTTTCTCATAAAATTTTACATAATTATTTAATTATATAATAAATTGTTGTAACTTTTATAATTCTTTATCTTGTAACTATGGTAATTTGATTGATATATTGGTCATACGTTTGTAGTATACTTATGAATACACATTATTATTATCCTGAAATATTTTTTTCAATTTTAAAGAAATTAATGAATAGATTAATATATTTTAATAATTCCGCAATATTATTTTAAAATATTTTGAAAATATCATATCAAAGAAATAAAAAATATACAAATTAAATTACTTTGCCTATGACCCTATTAACTTCAATTGTATTTAATTTTCCAAACTCTTAATTTGTTCTTAAAATATCATCATTATGGTAATTACAGTAATTATTTTATTTATTTTTATATAATATTTAAATATCTCATTAATTCTCGACAATCAATTCATAATTTTTTCGAAATTTGATTTTGCATGACCCACACGCCACCACATATTTACGGAAATTCTTATTAAAATCGTACGAGGATTTTGCGAAACGTTGATGAAACATAAAATAAAATATACCGATATATATTCATTAAGTGTATAGAAGGTGTAACGCAATTGCAAATGATCGTCCATTTAGAGGGATGAAAAATAATTAATTCAATAAAATGTGCTAATCAAAAACTGAGAGAGGAATTTTAAAGCAAACATTCGCTGCAAGCTTAAATGTTTTTATCCAAATTAATTCTATTCATCCTAATTGATATTGCTTCAGCATAACATTTCTCATTGGTTAATTACAATCTCTTATGCCGAGCCTTATGGGTAACAAAAACTTCTATATACCGACTTCTATATAGTCACCTCTTTCTGTAGAAGTTGATCAACATTTAAACGAAATGCCTCTAATGACGGGAAACTTCTAACACGCGTAAAATAAAAAGCTTTCCCTTTGACAAGATTATACATATTTCGGTAACTCCAATGGCATTTGAATCTGTTTGTTTTTGGCTTCTGTTTACACGTTGTATTGTTTATTTTTCTTTATACGTTGTTTATTATTTTCATTTCCTTTTGTTTTCATCTTAATTTTTTATTTGTTTACTATTTATTTTGTATTTTGTTTACAATTTACATTTAACTTCCACTTCTTCACGTTCTAATCGAATAAATTATGTTTGCAGAAACGTATTGAACAGATTGAAATATACAATCAGTCTCACGAAACGCAAAATGTTGCGATCAGCTTTCGGAAATGTGATTTTGCTACAAGATTGTATTAATGTAATTCATTGTTCGTATAATTTTTTGACAATATTTTGCTTTCGATTTGAATGAAAATCGAGTTGAAACGAATTAATTAAATATCAAAATTCATCGAACAAATGTTTAAAAAGACAGCGAACGAATGTGCATTACCGGGAAATGCAAATGCAAAATTATTATACCATTGTATTGATGTCATAAGTCGAAATGCGTGACACTTCGTCAAAGATTATGCGATCGGAAATGTGATAATCGAGAAAAATGATTTGTCAAATATTTGCGAAATGCGCTGAAAATGCAATACTAATTTGAATCTCGATCAGAAACGAACGTAACACGCGTTACCCATAAACGAAAGTCGACGGTGAAAAGGCTATCAAATGATTTATCAGCGTTTTAAAACGAGTCAATACTTTAATCAGCAGCTTTCAAAGCATTATTTCAGAACGTAATTAAACATTTTTGTTTCCGTACTAGTTAAGTTGACTGCATCATGGACAACAATTTTAATCGTAAATGAATCAAAATTCCAATTAACCTGGAATTGAAATAAAATTTCCGTTTTCAAAAATTACTATTATTATATTTCATATTCCACTATGCGTTCTTTATACTTATTATTTATTATCTATTATTATTATTTCTCCCCAGACAAAATTTGTTTTCTTTTATATGTCTAACTTAAAATATTATTTACGATTTACAATTAGTAAATAATTAGGATATATTTAAATATTATTTAAAATCCACATTCAAACCCAAGGTTTATTTACTATAACTTTAAATAATCATTTCAGGTGGATTTCACATTACGATACTAAAATCGCATTACAATTTTAAAATCCTAGCGAAAACAAAACGAGAATCACGTTAACCAGCCAAATTTCAATTTCAATATTTTGCATTGTTGCATAGATAATTTCGCGACAAAACAGTCTCGCGGAAATGGGCGAAGGAAAAAAGGTCGCTCGCGTTTCAATACCAAATTAATTTCCGGTTTTGCGTGCGAGTCTCTGGGAAGGGAAGGAGAAAAAAATAATAAAAATAACGCCACGGCAAGAGAAATTGCAACTGCAATATCTGCGCTTTATCAACGCGGCCTTAAACCAAATCTTATTGCTCGGGGTGGGGGTATCTGCAATTCGCACTTGCATCCTGGTGGATTGCATATTACTCGGGTTTAGTAATCTCGTGGTTCGTTCCGGCTGGCCAATAATTTCGCATTCGTAGAATGTTTGCCGGTCGATAAACGGAACGGCAGAAATACGGACCCGTGTAGTCCAAGAGACTCGAAATTATGTTGTTGCGGCGCTTTTCATAATTCCGATTGTAAGCCAATCGAAACGGTTACCAAGCCAGAAGATGCGAAGTCAGATGAGATTTACTGGCGGCCCGAGATTATCGTGCGATGAATCCTAAATACCGCATTTCCAATTTCAAATTCCTATCAAACGCAAGAAAAGGTGGATTTTGTTGTTGTTTTTTTTTTTGCGCTCGGCATTTAATCTTTCAACGATTATTGCTTGGTAGATATGAAGGGTCCTAAATTTAAGGTACCAACGAATAGTTCAGTTTTGTAGTACATCTACTCCACATTGCTGACCTGGAAAACTGACCCTCCCGTGGGAGAAAACGAATATTTTTCACATTCTTATTGACATAAAAGTTTGTTTCCATATTGACATAAAAGTTTGTATATATAGCACAGACGAAGAAAACGTACGTTTCCTACCCTCGGGAGATAAATGAATGTTGACGTTTGCAACGAAGACAAACGTGAACAACAGATTGAAATAAGAAAGTCAATCAATGGGAATTGAAATTACTTCAGTGATTACGAAATTTTGATACTCGGTCATAAACAATAGAGATTATTATAAAATTACATCTAGAGAGATGCCTAGTAAATTTTACTGGTGCAATAATTCTGTGGATCGTTCAAAATCTGACACTTAATTTCATTAACCAGATGGTCCAATCAGCCGCTGTGGATGGTATAGCCATGAATTGTGTCGTCAATGCTATACATAACCTATAACTTTGTGTGATGATCCGAACGATCAAGCCGACCAACCGGATAGTTAAACCCGAGATTATCCGTGGACGGTCTCAAGCACACCATTCAAGGCAATATTAACGACTATCAATTTAATAATTGCAACTGTCCATCTCTTTAATTATGGACCACGGCGTTATTACCGATTTAAGCACGCGAAAGATTCACCTGGTCATTCAACGTGGCACTTTTTATTGCGAATGCAAATCATCCATAATAAATTGTCGGACAGGAAATTGATCGTTGCTAGACGCCCGCAATCGTTCATATAATTTCTTATTTAATTTCGTTCCTCGGATTAGCAATATTTCACGTGTTTTTCTGCCGCACACAAAACACCACGAGGTAAAATCGAATTTTCGGTTCAAAAATTTATCGACTCGGAACATTATTGGTTAGGAGTCGGTGTTTATAAGGATTTATTATAATTGAGTCGTAGATACGTTTTTCGGCGACGATCCTTGCAATTTATAGAATTGCTTACATAGCTTAATGGGTTATTGGCAACGAACGTTTTGTCGGCCTTAATTAATAATTTACCATTGCAAGTGGCAAAAACGCTGGCGTGCGCGCCGCCAAATAAATTCCCCACGACCGCGGCTTACTGCGATCGGCAATTAATTCTTCGGAATGCGATCGCATTGCGCGACCGAACATCAACCCAATTATTTACGAAAAGTCGAAGCACTTAGGACCGACGGGATAGTGTCTTGATCGAGCGTCAAAAACAAGCGCGTACGCGGATTAAACATCGATCACTTTTTTCCGTCCGCAATTTCATTAACTTTTCAATGAAACCGATGCAACGCATTTATCAAGGCAGCACGGTGCGAAAATCGTTTGCGTTTCTTTCGCATTTAGCATGTAAGCAATTAATCGACGCAAACGCCAACAAGCATTGGCGCGCGGCAGACGCTTCAGTTTGTCGAAAAAAAACGAAAAAAAAAGAACCGCTGGATGGCAAAACAGTCGCGAGGCGAGATTTAAAAGCAGCGCCACGCGCGTTACGTTGCGATTAATCGCGCAATCTCTTGCCATAAAAAGTGCATTGTGCTTTCGCTCCGACATCGATTCCAAACGGTTTTATCCCGGTTATCTACGGACTTTGATAGCAATTTATCATTTTGATTATCAGTCGCTGGTTTGCGTTAACTTTTTAATAATCGACTATTGATTACTGACTATTCATTCCTTAAATCGAGGTTGATTTTTTGACGCCAATCGCGGAAATGAACGTGAAGTTTTAAGAAGATGGTTTGTTTGTTGACATAATTAAGTTGTTATTTTTGTTCTCGCGTGACCTCTGCGTCTAAACAAAGAATTGTTTGTATTCGTTATTACGTCGATTTGTTCTTTTACATTATTGTGTTATTGTTATTGTTACGAGCTGTTTGTGTGTAAACAAAGTTTTTTCTGCAAACACTGTACATTTTGACTTTCGGATAAATTCAGACAATACGTAGGTTCCGTTTGTCATTGGCCACTTTTACAGCACCGAACCGAGCGTAATTTTGCGCAGATTATGTCTGGCGATAAACGTACGAACAGCGTAAGAAGCGATCGAATCCATTTTCCATAGAGTTACGTGTTTTCAAAAGATAATGGCGCGCTCGATGACCGCATTATTATTCGTTTCACGGGACGTCTGTAGTTTGGACTCGAAGGAATGCACGAAGAAGTTTTCAAGGATCCAACGAACCAATGTCCGTCTTGGACGGAAAATAACGCTTCTTCGAGATCGCGTTCAGAGAACATAATACATTCTTGCGGATATAACTCCGCAATGCATTTTTATAACATCATCGATGCAGCTATAGTTCACGTCGATACAATGTTTCATGAGAAAACACACTGTCCAAGTGTTCGTGAAAATAACGTTCGCATGCGTACCAGTTTCTTGTGCGCAACGGCGTGCAAAGGAATTCTTGTAATTACCTGCAACAGAAAACAAAATTACGATTACTTATTTAACAAACGTTTTGTGAGGCATAAAATAAGAATATAAAACGCAAGCATGGTTGCCAGAATAATTTTAAAATATTCATAAAGTTAAAAGCTACGACATGGTTGAAAATCGACGAAACATAAATTTCACGGAAATCAAATCCAAATTGTTAAGATCACATTTTGATGAATTTTGTATGGTTTAAAATATTCACATAAGTAAAAAAAAATAATCCTAAAATAATGCGCCACACAGGTTTTTCAGAATAAAACGTGTGTGTATGTGTGCATATAAATATAAAACATCGAGATATAATATTTGTACCAAAACACACCATTGCATTTATATTTGTTAATATATATATATATATATATATGTATATACCAGTATGGAATACGCCTGGAAAATAAAAAACAATCGCTTCGAAAATAAGTCAATAATCCTTGGGATGCTGCAAATGGAAGTCCTGGATATACTCCGGCGAACAATGCTCCGCCTCAGAATCCACTTGGGGAAGATTCTCTGGACACTTAGATAGGCCGCGACGGAAGATTTACAATTTCACAGGATATAGCTTGGTATGTAGCCGCAATTATGCCGAGACCAAAACCGTATCCCTGAATAGTCGCTGCAGAGATTTGGGTATTGTTCCGGCAACGATCCTGAATTTGGTCAATTTATAAATTGACAATTTATTAATGAGCCGGTTGCCAAACAAAGAAGCAACATTGCAAGACGTACGTAAGGACTCGAGCTGGCAGCATTTCATTTATCATTTCGCGTGCGAATATATATATCCATTAATATAATTCTCCTTCGTAGGCAACCCCGTGTGTCTATTTTTAATACTATTACAATCCAATATTTCGATTTCTTGAACTGACCGCATTTCAAAAAAATGCAATCAAAAAGTAACGTCATCCCGTAATTTAATTCTTTTGTTATTTTCCATCCGCATCACGGATACAGGGACTGCGATTACGAATTTTCTTTCTATCAATAAACAGACTGCACTTTCAACTGTAGCACTAATTCATAACATCGGTTTTCATTACGGCTCAACAAATTGGATTTCCGTAGATTTTGTGTAATGAGAACGTTTAAATGATTTATCTGCGATTAACGCAAAATGCATGCTTTATTAATATGTGAGCGTGTGTAAGTTGGTGATCAAAAAGTATTTAATCAGCTTATGTAAATAATTGTATCATTTTTAAATCCGAAATTGCATCCGCGTATGCATTTTACATGCATATTCTATTCCTTTGTTTATTACGGTAGTCAAATGTTCACGGTAATTACTTTGAATCTCTTAAAGACCTTTTCTATATTGCCCAACAGGGACTAATAATATAATAATTCCAAAGTAGTAGGAAATTTTTTCGTCGATCTCAAAAAAGAAAATACTTAGCTTCATCATTATCTCGTGTGTCGAATGAAAAATACGGCTTTTTTGGTCGTTCTTGTTTTAATCCGCTCCGCGCGGCCATATCATTGCCACGATAACGTACGATTGGTTTTAAAATTCGTTGATTAAATGTATTTTATTTAATTAATTCCATAAAGACGATTTCGTATGCAAGAAAAATTCTAACCATAAATTTAATTTCCGTTTCCTTATATTTTGCCCGAGCCTTTACGCTGATAAATTGAAATTATTATTATTATTTGTTTCTCGATTTACGCGACCGAAAATTTGGTTCATTCGATGAAACGTACGTCCGCTGTTTTATTACGTTATCTCGTGCCGATTCTTCACATAGATTTGGAACAATGAATTTTTCATGAATAAGAATCCAGGAAGACCTCAATCAAATGCCGAGGAATTTCGTCGATTCGAGAGATGAAATGGCGGAGGGACGCTTGAAATAACATTGTTAATCTTCCATTGAAAAATTTCTGCCCGATGGTATAAATGTTATTACCAAATTTGATAGTAAAGCCCTGTAATTGGTAAACGCGAAACATCGAAATTCCATTCCCCTTTAATTTCCATTCGACGCAATTTTTATTATTTCGACATAACAAGCGCGGTTAATTTATTCATTCGTAAAAAGAAACCGGCTGCGGTATAACGTAATAATAATCATGATGAGAATAATGATAATGATAAGAATTACAATAATAATCACGGGACAAAACAAGCAAGAAAGTTACGGAATAATTCACACTTAGAGGAGCAGTGTGACACCAACGAAATCCTAATTTAATTTACTATCTATTATAGAAGTTAACAAGCAAACAGCATTGCATTATACGTTTAATAATACAACGACTTTTTATGTAGATGGTATAATATTTAATTAAACTAATAAGACCATAAAAAATTAATAAAGCGCACCCGTTGAAAAATGATTTACGTATCCTGCGATTTCATATCGACGAGTTTAACCAACCAAAATTTAAATTTTTCCAACAAAAAACTCATTTAAATTGATTTGATCTTGGTATAAATAAATTCAAACACAATTAAACAATTGTTCAATCAAAATCAGGGACATTAATTGTTAAAATAAAGATTTTCTAAGGTTCCGAACAAAAAATTTGGATAACTGAAACCTAATAAACGTGAGGTATAGTTGAACGATAGTTCGACATTTTTCCAAAACCAACAAAATCTGTTCAAAATTGTTCACTAAAAAACGGTACTTTTTTTATAGGAAATACGAAGATCAGCAACTTAAAACCTGAACAAAATCTAGTTGCTTAATTTTCGAATAGTACACCGCTTCTTCAAGTTCATCAATTTCAAATTTTGGATTTTTCCATTGACGAACTCCCATAAAACATTATCCTTGCACTGCCTAACGACTGTGCGGAAAACAACGAATCCCCAACCAGAAACCGACAAGTTGTAAATTTAAAAAGATGCGTTTCTATAAACTTGAACCCTAAATTCATGACTCCAAAATCTAAGGATAATGTCAGTTCTCGTCTAACAATGTGAAACGTACCGTTCTTTAATCCGAGTAAGATAATCATTATATCATCAGACATAAAGAGCACCCTGTTTTGTTAATAACGAATGTAATGCCATCCCGGAATTAATTATATCGAAGCACAGCTGTTTGTTGGCACAAAGCCTAAATGTGAGTCGCAAACTTGACGTCACTTAATTCAACGTTAATGACAGTGTTTACTCGCTAATCAATTTGCGCGCCGGTATAATTTTCGCGTAAAGTCGAACAATGCTGAAGGGAGGCATTCGCAATAAGTCATTGCGGTCCATAATTTCCCGGGACAATGTGCAACGTAAGGCGGTCAATACTTTCGATTGGCTTTAATGCGAGACGACGCGACGATCCGCCGTCTCTGTCGCTCTCCCTTGACGGTTCAATTAGCCCGATAGTATGACGAGGGAAGATCGACCCCATTCGCATTAATACAAATTTTAATAACGATTATACTCCCTTCGACCGACATATGTCGGCATTGAAAATCGCTCGAACCGTGCGTACTGCCAGCCTTAATGAATGAACGCGCGTTTTCATTATTCATTCGCGATGCATTAATGATACGCGAGGTGAATGAAATGTCCGAGGGGCGGACATATATACGTCGGTCTCTATGTCGCTTGATTATTTTCTAATCGGCGCGATTTGTTTGCAAAGCTCGATGCAAATTGGCCAAAAGGATGGTACCTGGACGAACGCGAGCATACGAAAGCCAAATCTGCTCGATCGCCAGACCGGTGTTTCGTATTCCTTACATCGATTTCGTCGCATGCTTTGGAATTAAAAATGTTAATAGCGTTTCTTGCTGCGTCGCGGCTCGCATGCGAAATTTCCTTATGGTAACCGCTTCCACGAGAATTCCATCCGGAAATACCTGGCATTTTTATTGAGCTGGATGTCTTCATCGACTGCATCAAAGAGGACGAACAGCTGTGCGAGCCCGATGGATTACATCGGACAGAACTTTGTTGCATTCGATCATTCCAATAGCGAACGTTTAATTTCCATTCAAGTGGCATTACCCGCTTTTATTTTCGTATATAGCGAAACACAAAATCCACGTCAAAGGACCGATGTTTGAAACCGCGCTTCAATTAATAACGCGCTGAATTGGAAAGCATTAAAAATTCAAGGAACGGACGCATCGAAATTCCGTCTTCATTATTACGTTTCAATGATTTTTATGAAAGATTTATCTACTCTATCAACATTTTCAACATTTTCACAGCGTCCCGGGATCATTAACGAATGATGTATTTCAATACCAACTTTGTTTTCTGTTCGCTTATACGATTGAATGTTTCAATTGATTCATTAACCAATGAATGACACTGTTATTATTGGACGTCTAAATGCGACGTATCATGAATACGTTTCGTGCAATTTTAAATCAGTTTCTTATATTTCTTTTTGTAACGTTCATTCATTTGGAACGTCATTCGTTCCTCGAAATATAAATTATATGTAAATCATAATAATAGATAACAAAACACAACAACAAATAACAAAAGCAAATTTCAAAAACAAAGAATAATAATAAACAAACAGTAATAACATTCAATAAAAGGTCAAAATGAATAACAATAACAATAATACACATATAAATAATAACAATAGAGAAATGAAATAATCCTAATTCATTGGCTTGCGAAACGACCGTATCTCTTCTTAAGAATAGAAGTTCGATTGGAATCGTCAACTTTGCAACCTAGTAACGTAATATGCTATTCAGTGGAGCGAAAAAAAATCCAACAA
This sequence comes from Psilanteris sp. ZL-2020, assembly GCA_022817085.1. Taxonomy (NCBI): domain Eukaryota; kingdom Metazoa; phylum Arthropoda; class Insecta; order Hymenoptera; family Scelionidae; genus Psilanteris; species Psilanteris sp. ZL-2020. The sequence continues at coordinate 28,002 of JABFQC010000081.1, forward strand.
AATAAAAACAGAGGCACCGAATGCGTTTGCAATTGAATTAAAGCGAGTAAAAATGCCACCGGCAATTGATTTGGAAACCCTAAGAAACAACAGTATCCCATAAAAAACGATTCGACGTCAAATTAAATTTGTGCCAGATAGGCGAGTCCGACATCTTTCCCGGATTCCGCTGATTTTCCAGTAACCCAATTTCCAGCAGACCTCCTTCTTTCACCTGAAGCATCCGTCTGGTTTTCTTTGTTTGCTCTCGTTGCAGCAGTCCCCTTTGGCCGTCCGTGTTTTCTATTCTCGGGCTTTCCTTCAAAGAAGAACGACAAGACAACTATTGCAATTTACGAAGTGGAATCGCTGTTAAACAGTTTTAAGCGCGATAAATGGTGCATTGTGAGCGCGCCAGTAAAAGTTGCGGAACGTCGGCTTACTTAAAAAAGGGGATGCCGAGCGAAGAGGACGGAATGAATGGGAAAAGCGGATCACTGCCGGAACGACAATCTGCCGCGAAAAAGTTCACCAAGTTCGCCGGACTTCGGAATAATAATTTATGTTTCATTTATGCGCGCGAACGGAATAAAAATATATACCAACTGCATATAATAAATCAACGTTAACGGGGTCGGGAACAGATTAACTTTTGAGTTCGCCGCCGTGCAAAAGTAGCTCGCCGAAAGACTTAGGAGTTGGTCGTTGCTATTGTTTCCTTTATTTTAATGCCGTTGGCTCATTGTCATCGACGAATTTCACACGGCTCGAACAAAGTTCAATAAGCATCTCATGAAAATAGTCGTCTTTATGGCATAAGTTTGAAGCTAATTTAATTTTGTTTTAACGGCTTTGATGAATTGAAAATTTGTATATTTTATGTCTTTGTCTAATCCGGCGTTTGCAGTCTAACTGGCTTAATAGGTGCAACTGATAATAATCCGTAAGCAGTATCAGTTTGGCAACGAGTCGGTATTAAAAATCAATAATCATATTTGGATATAGAACCAGTAATGTGCTATTAATATTTAAATAATGACTTGGTACGGAAATTGTATGCAATGGTGCGCTGATTTACAAATGTAATATAATATTATAATAATATTGTACTAATAATAATTAATAAATTCAGCGTATTATACTAATACATTATCCGTACCAATTCAATTTTGATAAGATAATTTTTAATATACAAGTTCGACATGAAAGGAGTCGTATTCATCATGTTCACTGTATTAGTGGAGTCCAAATAACGAGACAGAATATTCACGTTTACAAATTATTTAATGCAGATTTTGATTCAAATTATTATTTTTGGAGGAAGAATTTGGAAAATGAAATAGGAATGCGATTTATAAATTTACGATATTTTTACCATAAGCCGTGCTCATCAATGTTTTTGAATGACAATAAATAGAGTTGATAGATAGATAGATAGAGTCGTCGATTCTATCACTTAGCTGATCCATAATCAATATCATATTGATAGTGGTGTGGGGAAGATAAGATGTAAATAAGATACATGCAACTCTTTATAAACTTCATCTATTTAGATGATATTACATATTGCACAGATATGTCCAATATCATCCTTATTCTGTGTTTATAAGTTTCATGAATTTCAGATTGCAGATACAGCATCTTAGACTCTTTCAATGTCTATTTTGTGGAGAGATCATATCAATGATAGCGTAATAATATTAAGGATTGATATCTAGAAATTGTTTCTTTATACCCTTGAAGAATCATTAGAAAGTATCTACTTTCTATCATAAAAGGATAAATAATTAGACAATTCAGTTATCTGAAAATATTAGAAAGTATCGTATAAGGTGCATATTTTTGAATCCATCATCATCAATCCAATCATTGATTTTATAATATCTATATATCTCTTTATAATATTATTATTCTAATATTCTCATAATTTTTTCCACATTCCATATTTTAATTAAGAGCGATATCAGATCAAAGATAATGTATTATGAACCTTTCACTTTCTAACCAATCACAAGAACATCATCGAACACTTTACATTTTTGTTTATATTTATTTTTAAAAAAAATTGTTCATGTCCCAATGGAACCATCAGCTAGGAATTAAGTAATTCATATCTATCTAAAATTTTACTGCAAAATTTATATTTTCAACGCGATTAAAGAAACATTACTTCATTAAATTATAAGGCCATTCCAGATTTACGCAGATAAATTTATCTTCCTGAATTTAACGTCCTACTTAACTTTCATCACTGATTTAGACAAACTTAAAGTTATTCATATCCGAAAAATTGCCTCAAGAATTGTATCCACACCTGTCCACTGAAGCTTTAAACAGTTAAACTTACAACTGCATGGCCCTTGCGCGTTCCAGCATAAATTTGCAATACAGAATTACACTTTATATATCCATATGCACATAATGCGCAACTAAATGGCAGTCAAGAGTCTTATGCTAATCACAAATGAGATAGTTGGAGAGGAGCGTGCGCCAGAATTTGACGTGAACGTGCGAGGAGGCGCTCGAGCGCATGCCTCTGTGTAGGAATATTGTAATATTTGAACATGCATTTGTGCTAAAACGGACTCCTGTCAGCAATACTCTCGCGCTTTAAGTCGGAGAGGGATTTTTGGGTTTTCTAGTCGCGTGTGTTGTTTATGATTTACGCGAGGCAATAATACACTTTCCAAAGTCTGGACGCGCTCTTTCTTCCTCGCAATTATTCGTGACAAATGCGTTACTTCCGATATCGGGTTACACCGACCGTAAAACCTGCGAAATTACGAACAATAAATATCATACATCCACGGCTGCCATTTTTTGTTCCGTCATTTTTTGTTTCATTTGTCACTTCAGGATAACTCAGCGTAAGGTATCATGATAAGCCAACATGTTACAACTAGATCTACGCCCGTCAAGAATAAAATGTCACGAAAATTACGATTTACCTTGGATTCCTCCTTCATTTTATCAAATATATTCTTATAGGATAGTAGACTTGTTGTCGATTCAGTTCTTTTGCAAAATAAAGGTCAATTAATTCAATAGATGATTTGATGTATGAAGGTTTATCCTTTCCTTAGTTTTGATACATTTCGTTTAATACGATTCACATTTTGACTTATAGTATTTAGTTAACATTATATTCTTCCAATCTTGGATCATTTTATATATTTATATTTTGCTAATTCCATCGATGATCTGATTTATCTTTATTTCGTCCTCTCTTGTTTCAATAAATATTTCCAACTGATCCCATAATTCATGATTCATCCAGATGGTTCATTCTTTATTGAACGTAAAATTCATCCCCCTCATCCAAAATTAGATTCATGTTTTATATCTTCTTCGAATATTTCCATCGCGTTTTTAATCCTCAAATAATCCACATTCTCCTCCTCCTCATCCTCTTCTTCTTCTTGTTAATGTTATTATGATTATTAGAACTATTCACATCTTCTCCTAATTAAATTAACAAATCAATAATCTTCTTTTATAGCATCATCGTCAATACAAAATAATACAAAATTCATATGTGATTCAGATTCTTCTCTTCTTAGCTTATCTCATCCATTCTCTTCATCCAAGTAATAATTGAATTCACATTTAAAATCTCCATCGAATATACTCAAAATACGTACTTAATTAAAAATTATTCACTTTTTCTATCTCCATATCTTCCATCTTATAAATGCAAACCTGATATACAAGGATATTGAAGGATTCGTTGTACCTTCCTCTTAATAAAAGATTTGACTTACTCACTTTCTCCAACATATAATTTCATTACGTATCCCATATCGTTTTAATATATCTAATACTCTGTCTTAAAAAATTCAAGAAGAAGAAATATACAACCATTAGCTTACGTTTCAAAATCCAAGACAATACACCTATTCAAAGATTTACCAACCTTGTATGAACCACCCTCATCCCTATCCACTCGATATTTCATTACACTCAGTGGATCATAAACAACGCGTTCCATCTCTTTAACGACCCTTGTCCCAAACCGGAAAAGGTCATCTGCAGAGATATACTCGCAACATTTACGACGTTTCTTTATGAAACGAGTCATTGCCAGTCCATTCTCTTGCATAGTACAAAGCACACATTAATCGATAGGACGACGACACCCAATTTTGCGTGCGAATTGAAGCATCTTGTCGAACAATAATTAATCCGGCTGGTGCGCTAATTAAGAAAAAAGCGGCAGCGCTGCGCATTACGTGCTCGCATTCGACGAACATAAAAACACGAGATAAAGACATATTAAAGATGATTAACGTCATACTTTATCGCGCCAAGGAGATTTCTCAAGTAATGGAATTTCAGCTTTACACCGCTTGAAATAATTTCCGTTCGGAACAATGGACTTTATGATCGCGAATATTGCGGTAAATTTGGAAGCAAGAAAACGACCGATGAACATTTTTCGCGCGGTTATTTCTATTGCGGAATCACTTTCCCCGATAAACTGGTGCAACCATTTTTGCAAATCAACTCATCCCCTCGAATCAGAGCTCGAAGGGTTTCAAGGATTTGTTCTTGATATTTGCAAAATTTCCAGTTGATTTACATCGAGAGAAACGCGGAAATATTTCTCAAATTAATCTCACTTCAATGCGTATCGCGGATTATAGGTAATTGATTTAAATAAGAATATTTCTGATTTTATTATAACAATATACTTGTTGCAAACAACAGTGTACGCGTATTAAACTGTTGAAATAAAACAAACCAAGAAAATTGCGTTGCGTCCGATGCAATAAATATGATTACATTTATATTATAACGCGCTTTACGTCAATCTACGTTTATTTTTATTATCGCATTTCAAGATAATTTGCCTTATAAATTGCGCGCCGCACAGAAATCGTAAATTATATGCAAAGCAAACCCTTCGTTTTAAATACTCAACGCTCGCCCCTGATATACGATATTACGTACTTGAACTATTATGTTTCGATTTAATTAACTAAATTGCTAATATTTCTTTTATGATTATAACTAATCATTTGATTATACCTAAACAGATTTCGCGTATTCATAATTTAGTGTACAAGTTTCGGATATCTCTAAAATTTCGTTCAGCAAGTTCTCCAATTACATTAAATTGATATAACTTTCATACTCGGCAATGCCAGGATGCAAAAGTATCGGATTTACGCGGTACACAGCAGGTTTTACATGTTTATTATAAACGCACAAATTTATACGAACGTCGTCCGTCGATCATCATTTATCTCAAAAGAAAATATCCAACTCGAACCGCGGTACCACATTTTTGCGACGATCATTTTTTAAGGTAAACAAATGTTTGTTTTATTTATTTTATTTTGTTTCCTTTTTTTTATAGAGATAATTTTATCATAACGCGTCTTACAAAGTCAGCGAAAATTTGCCCCGCAAAAAGCACGTGCCCTTGGGCGATGAAACAAAATCGCATTTTTTTTTCACGTAACATTTCACTTTTTGCAATCTTATTTAATGATTTACTTTTCCTCGGCCAATTTCGTTCCGCGCGCATAATCCCCCGCATTCGCTTATCATTTTTGTCCGCGTAAATTTATAAACGCGCAAAAAATGCCGTTCATTTTCTACCGGAGCGTCGCTATTCCAATACCACTTAATAAAAACAAAATGCCCGAGGCGCGAGGGGAAAGAAGTTGCCGGCGTGCATATTCTCCGTGCGATTTTGCGTCGGGTAAAGTGCATCAGCATATTTTTCAAATCTCGCGCACACAAAGGTTGCATAAAACAGCGCTGCGATTAGGCAAGCACAGCTAAAGTGCGTAACAGAGTCGACACGAAATCCGCAATGGCTTCTTCGGGGACCATAAAAGCGGTTTAAAAGTCGAGGGATTTTCTTTCTTAGAGTCATTTCGAGATTACCATTAAATTTTGCGATTGTATCAGGACAACTTCATTAGGATTTAAAGACGAGGACAACAAAGAATTACGGTAATGTTTCATGATTAAAAAGACCGAATGATTATCCGGCGGATTAAATTCATTCGGTGAAAAATGTTTAACATTTTTCTGTCAACAGGCGCAAGTCAAAAAGTGGAACTTCGCGTTCTCGCAAGTTAATTGACGGTCATTTAAAAGATAATGCGAAACACATTGGCTGATGTAAACAAATTTTCTCTGATAGTGAAAGATGGATCGTTAGTTTCGTAAGTGTGTAAAGTAGAAAATCTAGGGAGAAAAATGGCACTTTTCTGTCTCAAATTGAAATAAGTGTCAAGCTCACGCGGGAGAGGAAAAGAATAATGCGTTTTACTCCCGCGGTGAATAAAACGATGGACGAACCAAACGATCTCCTCCGGCAAGAAAAATGGACGAAAACAATTGAGAAACATGCGTTGTTTATTGAATTGTTGATGATGAGTTATTGCAAAAAATTTGTCGCTGCCTGGGTCATTTGCTCGGCGTAAAATATTATATCCCGGCGTATGCCGAAAACAACGTCCATTAATTTCAATACAAACAAAGCGAGCCCGCGGAACTTTGTTTCAAATTGAAAAAACGAGTGTTACCATTTTATTTTGGCGGGAACTTTGAATGCGCGTTGAGCAACGATTAATGGGACTGCGGCGTGCGAGTTATGAGTCGGTGGAAACTTTTCTCTTGTATAATTCAAATTGCTTTAGCGTAATGCGGATATATATGAGTATCTGGTGATAGCTTTTTCAAGAATTTGCATACACAAGTATGTTCGTAACGTTTCCGCGCAACCCACCGGCCAGAAAGCAAAAAGATCCAACGTTTGCCGGAATGAAGCCAGCCAACTGACCCGGCCATAAGTCCCCACAATTACACTGTCGAATTCGATCAGTGGCTGACAGTTTTGTTATTATACTTTTGTTACTTTTGCTATTATTTTTGTTATGTTTTTACCTTATTTTCATTTTCATTATGTTATTATTTTTCATTGATATTTTTTCTTTTTCCGAATTCTGTTTTTCTTGTTTTGATTTTTTTACGTTATTATATTTGTTATCATTCATTTCTTATTCTTGTTTTTTAATTTGTTTATCTTCCGAATACTGTTTGTTATTGTTTTTATTTTCATTATGTTATTATTTTTCATTTTTCTTCTTCCGAATTCTGTTTTTGTTTGTGTTGATTTGTTTACGTTATTATTTTAGTTATTATTCTTTTTTATTTTTTTATTCTTGTTTTTCTTCGTAATTCTTTTTTAGAATTTCATATCTATTGTTTATATGTGTCTCAATCTTTGCTAATTTTAAAACGTCTATGATCATAACTTACAAACCGAACGACCTTTAGCACTTCGGTTTCGCGAGATCGACCGAAGGACTTCAGTCGCGGAAAATAAACATAATACGGAATAAAAAGAATCGCAGAAGTTGACGCACGAGGTGGGAAGACTCGCTCGAGAGAATTCGTCAACACAGAAGCGCTTTGTATCTGGTTACCGCGCGCAATCTGCAGCCTTGGGCCACATAGGCAGCCCCCGTCCCCACTGACTGTATCCAGCTGTGACTTCAGGCCCTTCTGTTGAAACACTTTGCATATCGTGTCCCGTCGTTCCGACAAAATCGGCTAACTCAAATACGTATAATATTTACGCGCGCTCAATTTGCTGCAACAACCGCACATACCTACTCGCACGCGTTCGCCATTTGAATTTAACCACAATCATAGTTAGTCCTTCCTTACGCAGGACGTTACTCGCGGGCTATATTAGACGCGAGCTCCATCGTTGATTTTCGAATCTGTTTGTTTACTTTTTTTTCTTTTTACCAAAAACCATTGGTTTTACGTTGCTCCGTCGAGCGTTAACAAAACTCCCTCTCAATGCCATCATTTATTTTACTTTTAGCAAAAATCGAACTAACGACGACCAAAGAAAAAAAAATGCCAAAAGTGAGCAAACAACCCGCGCCAGATTCGGCTCGCTGCACATACGACTTATAAGCACATTTCAATTTCGCGCAAATATACTGTTATTAACTTTGTTTCTTATTTCCTGCAAGCATAAGTGCTGTACGAGAAATGGAAATTATGTTACAGAAAAGAAACGGCAAGAATGAAAGAATAAAATGCTTGTATTTTATGCAAATAGACGGCGCAGAGAAGACTGCGACTGGTATCAAGGTGTGTTTGCTATTCGCGAGAATGTTTGCGTGCGCTCGAGTGAATGGAAACGTCAAATGCACTTCATTTCGTGATGTTAGATGGCGCGTTGTTCGCTGATGTTGCATTGTCCGCTGATTACAAAACTCATTGATTAAACGATCCTCGCGTATTTACAAGCGATTGCGGTGCACAATGCTCAGTCGTGGGAACGATTCTCGTTATTGCCTGGTGATAGTCATCTCGGCAAGCAGAAGCCAGAAAATATGATAAGAATCGTGGTGCCAATGGTTAGCAATTATTCGGCCATAATTAAGCATTCAACTCCCGTTGGATGGCGGAATTCATTTGGACCCGAGTCACATTTCTTCAGTCATAATCATCGAACTTCAAGAAATTGAAATTGAATCAACGAATCAAGAATAGACGCATTTTTCGGGAAGAAAAAAACTGCTCTAAATATACTCAGAAACAAGAAAAAGCGAATTTAAAAAAAAAAAAACACAAAAATTATAAAAAGTAAATGTAATTAAATTAATAAAAATAAATTGAAATAAAGTTAAAAGTAAGACAAACAAAAATCCATAATATTTATTTTGATAAATTAACCCTTCGCTACCGAATTCGCGAAACTTTAAAGTTTTGGAAATAATTGTTCTCATTTGTCTAACTACCCATCGAACAACATTTGGTTGTCGTGTCAATCAGAACCGTTTCGTGATTGCAATGGCAGCAAAATTGTTGAAAAGAAGGGCATCAAAACCGAATATTTGAATTAGCGCTGATCCAATTTGTTGGACTAATTTAGGCTGTTTTCCTCGATATATTTCACGTCGCTTTCGAGCAAACGCGCACGTAATTTAATCACTTTTGTGCAAACTCGTTCCAAAATGATTTCATTATCCCACGAACGTGGGGATTAAATATTAACTCGTTCGATGCAATTCGGGATTCCTTGCGAAACAACGCGCACGCGGATCCGAGCATTGTCTTACTAATGTTCGTCGCGTGTTTCTCGTATATATTTAGAAGAACACGACATATGGGATTTGGAAAAAGAAGAATAATTATTTGTAGCATTATATAACAGATCGTATATTTATTATAATACCGAATATCCCATCCGACGTCTTACGCCGAAACAACCTCCCAACAACTCTTCAAATTCAAAGCCCAAAGGTCAAAGTCATCGAATCAAGGTCAAAACAAATAACAAATACACAAACAAAGTCCTTGTCCATTGATCCCCCGTCACATCCAATATCCTATGCTCCCGAAGCAACCGTAATAACTGTCAATCGAAATAAAACGTTTCCAGCGTAACGAAACAACCGAAACTGTTGCACCTAAACGCTCCCCCGAAACCGGTTTCAATTAAAATCAACCCACATCTTCGGAACGAAACGACGACCCCCCGCAACGCCCCCTTCCTACAATTCGTTCCCCAAGATCGCATTCATCTTGATCGCCTGTCAAAACTAATGCCTTATCCCCGGCAGCCGAAACAAACATACGCAGAATTCAAATTGATCGACGCAGACTGCGGAATAATCTGACAACCCCAACCGCCTCGCCTGCGAGAAAACCGCCGCGCAAATAGTTCGCAAAGCCTTGCCCCCGACTTGCCGATCCAAACTTACACCGCTTCCGTGCTACCAACTTCCGTTCCCCGTCGACCGTCCCTTACCATTCGCTCTATCTCTTTCTCTTTTAGTCCAACCAGACGAAGACACCGTGCTACTGTTCGTCGTTTAGTTGATTTCCGCCGACGCGGAGAAACAATTCGGTTGACGATCAAACCGACGAGATTGGAATGCCTTTGGTTGGACTTTAACCTCATTGCGACCTGCGCGTCCCGCGCGGTCAAATCCTGCTCGGTTTGTCGGTGTCCTCGGCGTGGCCCAAGACAAACAGCAACTGACTGCGGAGGATAATAAAGGACGAACGAAGAGCACGAAATCCGGTTGTTTGACGACGGGACGACGGGTGGCGGAGTCGGGGAGATTGATGCAATTTTTGCGGACGAGTGCACCCGAACGGGTGTCGGATTGTCGGCGCGATTCGTCAATGGGACGGAAAACAGGGACGCTGGTATTTATGAACCGGGATCAGGCTCGACTACTTCCGAATGTCGCGTGACCCGACTTTTCGCAACTTCTGGTCAACGAAATTAATTCCTGTAATGCGTTCCCTTTGTCGTTTCGGTTCGGACTAATCTTCGACGTTCAAGGGCGGAATTCTAAGGAACGCACTGGTTCCGGATCACGCGATTCAGGTTGCATCGAGAAAAATTATGCTTGCGGAATTGTAGCATTAATGGCGATAGATGTATGAGATTCAATGGAGTGTTGTTATTGCGGCGTTGTCGGTTTGAAATTTGAAATACATGTAATGGACATTAGAGGAATAAATATGAAGTTGAAAACAGACGATAATTAAACTGGACAAATTGGAATACGATATGAGGACGGAAGTCAACAAAAAGGGGTAAATGTGATTAAATTGAAAGACGTCTAAAACTAAGATACTTTTTATGGTGTCTATAAGACGAATCGGAATTGGAAATATTGTAACTAAATTAGGACTATTTAAACTCGTTTGAAAACAATTGAACAATTTTACTGAAATTAAACAAATTTAAAACAATTAAATTAATTAATAAATTTAAAAACAGAAATTTAAATGAAATTTAAATTCAAAAAATACAGTAAGAATGTTAAACAATTTGAAATATTTCTTTTAAATAAATCTAGAAATATTAACAAAAATTTGAACAAGTTTCACAAAAATTTGATGAAAATTGACAATACTAAACCAAATTCCAAAAATTGACCGTAAAATGATAAATACTAAATCCGGACGAAAACTAGCCGATTGACAAAAATTTGAATTTGAATTAAATTAGAAAAAAAGTTTAACAAAATTGACGCCTATGAACAAAACTGGACAAACGTTATTCCTAACAGAATTTCCAACTTGTTTCAATAACAATCCCGGCAATTATTATAAATAGAAATACACACAATGTCCATTGAATTTCACATGCAACGCACAGTGTCGCGGTTATTTGCAGCGGCATTCTGACAAGTCGAATTCACGCTCGTGTCGCATTTAATGCGCGGGCAAAAATCATCGCGGAATAATGTTTTTTGCGTTAAATGATCGTGCTTTTGATTCGAACGGTACATATAATAATGACTTCAACAGTCGCGTTGTAATCTCGCTATCCTAATGGCGGAGTACATAACGTGGATCGTAAAAGCGTAATGAATAGCGCGAGCACTCATTTGCAATGCATAAAAGATACATAGCAGTTTGATCATTTTGATTGTGATATTCATTGCTCGCGTTTTAAAACGAAATCGTCTCAAGTGGAAATTTGAATTCCACTTTGAAAAACCGCGCGTGAATTTGCATCGAATTTGTAACTTTTAGCGCTGAAGACTAATTGTTGGCGTAATGTCGGTGCCGATCACGTAATTTGATTGGCCGAAAACTTTTGGCCAATGAAAATCGTCGCCGAGCTTTTTTAAGTATAAAACCCATAAACACGTGTGTACGTGACATACGAAAACGAAAAAAAAAAAAAAAAAAAAAACAAAACAAAAAAAAACTAAAAAAAACAAAAAAAAAAAACACAAAAAAAAAACAAAAAAAAACAAAACAAATTCAATATTTAATATTAACACACAACAGCACAAAACCATAATACAGACAAACACCACACCAGAGAGAACCTGACCTCGATCCGCACGAGCAAGCCTA
>JABFQC010000082.1:0-39671 GCA_022817085.1 Psilanteris sp. ZL-2020
TTTTTCCTACTTCCCTAGTAAAAATGAAAATATATTTGCAATATATCGACAGTATATTGCAAATGTGTTGTAAATATATTGCCAATCTTTTGTCAATATATTAAAAATATGTATAAAATATATTATCAATATATATTTGCAATGTATTTTTGCATAGTAAAATATATTTTAAATAGATTGTAAATATATTTGTAATGTATTAGTAGATATCATTCAGAAATGTCTAATATATTTGCTTTTTTATACATTTATTGCCAGAAATTATACCGCTAAAAATATATTGTTAATATATTTTAAACATATTTGTAATATATTGATAATACATTTGGAATATATTTACAACATATTTACAATGTATTTATCTACATAAAACCATATTGCAAATATATTTTTATGTTTACTAGGGTTTTATTATGTAGTTTTGTCAAATTTGTAAAATTATTTTTTTCAGTGTACCATCTACAAAATTAAATATAATTTAAAAAATACATAAACTATCTTTTAGAATTATATTAACAATGTATACTTTGTTAATTGTTTCAGATAAAAATAATAGTTTTATTATCAAATACAATTAATTACGAAATATTGTAGCTACCTCATTTTTTTCTGTCAGTGTATATATATTCGTGGTATAATATATGTCAAGAAAATTAATTCAATTTATATTTGTTTGTAATAATAATAAACAATTAATATAGTGCTTCTTCGGCATCTTTCGTGTTTTATTCTAATCGTTTCATGTAGTTGCGAGTATTCCGAAATTATCGTTTCAAACAGTACGTATTACCAATTTGCGCTTAACGAAAAAAAAATGTTTTATTTTCATTTTAATTCCAACATAAATAATATATATATATATAAAAATCAATTGCACCAACAACATTGACATTGTAAAGCATAAAACCAAAATTGGATTCGCAAGAAAATTTGTTCGCCATTGCCGACAAAGACGTGTCATTTATTGGCACAAATTCTCGACGAATTTTCATTGGCGAAACTATAATTGTTGTTCAAATTTAAGCCGTTCAATGATTGTTCCGAAGCTATTAATATCAGAGTTGTACAACTAAGTGAAGTATTGACTTAGTTCAATGTATATATTATCGCATAAATTACGCGAGCGCATAACAGATATTATTGGTCCTAAGTGAAAACTTGACGCACACTCGGATGATACTTAGGAACTGTATAGAACAGACCATTGAAGCTTACTGTTTGCTCATGCTCGTGCGCGCCACTACACGGACGAGATAATATATTGCTATTGTTGTCTTAGATAGATCGCAAGTAGCTATTATTTGGTATCCTTTTGCGCGGGAAAAGTTCCGCTCTGGTGATTATTCATCCCTCTTCTATTTCGCCTTTTCTATATTTCATGAAAAATGTTTCTCATCGACTGCACAAGGCAACTGCAATTCGCCGATTCAATTACACCGGCAACGCGATGTTGCGCGAAACGTAATGGACGATGCGTCGGGTCGAAATGATGTCCTGACCGAAAGACGGTAATATTTTAATAATTCGCAAACAAACGATTATTATTTGTTTACAAAACAATTACACGCTCTAACGGACGTTTGTGTTTTGTTTGTTTTACATTCGATGCAAATAAACACCGAGCATTTTGACGTTGCGTTTATTTGTTTACCCTTTTCGATTATTTGTTTACACTTTTTTACTTTGTTTACAAACAATACGCCCTATTTAGGAGCGTTTCTAATTAGGGAGCATTCAAAAAGGACTTGAGCTGAGACGATGAATGATAAATAATGAGCAGTTATTGGACGGTGGTAATTAAAATGCATAATTGATAATAATAATAATAATAATAATAATGTTCGCGTGTACATTCGCGCGTCAAAGGGAATGAAACTGAACGGGCTCGCTTGACTTCAAATTTGTATTTCAACATAAGTATTCCAGTTGCCGTGAAAAATTTATTCTTCCTTGTTATATGCGGCAACATCCCAGGTGCGTCGTACGAGATAAGGTAAATCAAATAAAGCCGCGAACGAACAGAAGAAAAAACATGCCGTACAAAAAACGCGTTCGTAAATATGACTAACGCGGTACATTTTCAATATAATAATGCCCGAAGGAAATGCCAAATATTTTGCGTGTATCGCGTAGAACTGGGTTGGATACAAGCTCGAGTAATTCCGGAACGAATGTCGGTTAACATAAGAGGATTAGAAGTATAATGTTACTCGGATCCGAAGGTTCAGAATATTCACGCATTGTGCCGGATAGACCCTTATGCTGTTATTTCGAACAATTACGAGTTCGTCTTCCAAGGTAATATTTCCGAGCTGAAAACATCTCGGCTGAATTATACTTGAGTTCAATTCTGATGACCATAGTGGATGTGGATACATTGTTATCTTTGTTGTTATGATTATACGGTATGGAAAATTGTCGATAGAAAAATGAAAATCAATACTTGCCATTTTATTTCTAATTTGTAATATTCACTATCGGATGGCTAAAATCGCATTCGTATGATTATTTATGATGTACCATAAGGATAAATGGAAAAATTAAAATTTACAAATTATAAACGTTTTAATTTTTAATTGATTTTTTTATGTTCGGGAAATGGATTGATAATTCCATTCGATAATAATAATAATTGCATGAAATGTCAAAAATTGCAAAAAGTAAAATTTAGACAAATTTATTTCATAAATGTTTTACTATTTTGATCATACGTGGATTGAGAAACGTTTGATAGTATAACTATTATAATAAATTATTATAAAAGTCTTGTATGTTACACAAGTAAAGAAAATTGTAATTTCAGATTGTATAATTATATATGAATTATGATAACAAATAAAATTAATATAAAAAAACAATATGATATTTACAGGTAATTTTATAATGTAATGTTACAATTTTCTTTATTTGAGCAGTATACAACACTTTAATAAATACAATTTGTATTTCATTAGAATATTTACTATCAAATTTTTCTCAGTGTGTGTACACGGATATTACTATATCCGTTTACATTACTATATAGTAAAAATATTTACTGCAAAATAAAAAAAATTACAAATTATAGTAAAACATTATCATAAACAAGATGAAAATACAATTTTTATGTTACATTTTTACTATAATCGGTATAAAAAATTTAAATTTCTAAAAATATAAGTCTAATTTCTTTGTTTTATAATTTTCATACCACTCTAAACTCGAGCATTCATTTTTTCTAGTTATTATTGTTTTAAATCAGTTAACTTAGTATAACACTAAGCACACAGAATTAAGCCTTTATACCAATAACCATGTCCATCATTTCGGATAAACATACTAAAAACTAACGATAGCAACCATTCCTTGATCAAGACTTAAAAACTGCAAACTAACATTCATTTCACACAACGAATTTTACACCCATTAATAAATTGAAACGAGATAAAAGTCGGTTTGACTTGTGTCTGACTAATCCGAAATTGTACTACTAGTTTGCGTTAACTGCGATAGAAAACAGTGGAAACAATTGTATTTAGGTAACTGAATTCTTTTGAAGCTGTAGCCCAGATAGCTCTTGGGAGTGTGCAAGGATACCACGGCTTAGTGCTAGCATCGGGCCTCTATGGTGCATCCCTCGGCGGTGCTCTATATTCACTGAAGATGTTAGCTCTGGAGCGTCTCAGAGCGCGACACTTCGCGCGGTCTTGGGCCCTCGTGCAAGCAGCGGAAGCCTTACCAATACTTCTCGGAGTTCCTCTTACTGGTCAGTATATTTCATTGAATCGAAATCACATCACATCCAAACAACTTTAACCTTATATTCATTGCGTTTCATTCTATTGTTTATTTTCATTAATCAATCTTATTTATTATTGAATATTGATAATTGATTATTTTCTGTTTCCATTATTTTGCTTGCAGTATTATTTAATTTGTATGTAAATATTTACATTTATTGTCGAATGCGTACAATGAACGTAAATAATAAACCAAAACAAAAAAGGTCAATAAACAAGTACAAATGAAAATAAACAAATAAAGCCAGTTTGCGTTACGACCTTCGTAAGAAAATGACAAATCCCAAGTGCCATTCAATATCATTTTAAATTTGCAAATCGCAAAAACTGGTCCATAAGCTAATTGAGTTCATTAAGAGACATTTGACTTTTTCCCCCGCTCATCTGTACATCCCTTGAACGGTATTTCATTAGCGACGAACGCAGCCGGTTGTTTCAAAACGCAGACAACCGTTGTAATTGCCGCAGTTAAATAAATCAACATTTTTATACTTTGAATTACAATAACATTGCTGGAAACGACGTCGGACTAATGAAAGTCAACGACCCAAGTGACGAAACTTGATGAAAGAAGTTCGCTTAAAAGGAAGGCCTTAACGCTAAAGCAAGGAGTGAAGAATAATTTAGTCGGACGTATGAATTTGTCGGATCATGCTTTAACTGACATTTGACCTTTTATTTACAAACATTATGACGCGTGTTTTTACAAGTTTCAATTCTTGCGAAACAATTTAATGTGAGTAATAAACATACCTTCACTGCGGGACGAAGAGCACAAGACAATGGAAAAACCTGGAAAAATGTAAAATATATTTTCTGCGCTTTAATTTCCAGCCCTGCTGTTAATTATCTGTCAGAATAATTCAAGGAATTTAATAGCAAACAAATTATAAACAATAATAATAACAACTAAAATAACGGTTATTATTATAATAAATAATATCACCAATAAATAACTGAATAATTCTTTTGTTATCATTTATTGTTAATTAAAGAGGGAGTAATTATTTGGAACACAAACAACAAATAATTTCAAAGAACACTGCGAATAAAGTGCCATGAAGTAAGTGTCTTGATTCAATATACCAATGTCTTGAATAAGACGCAAGTGTCTCATATTGAGATGACTGATTTTACCTGAGTCAGTTGTATGTTAAATTAAGACATGTATCACATTTGTTTTTATAGTGCATGCATCGTGATTTAAACATTATTCTGACGTAAGTTAGGCTACATCAAAGATTGATTAAAATGCGTTTAAAAAAGATACCTATACGTGTACGTGTTTGTTAACAATGCAAGTATCGAATGTTGAAAAATTGAAACAACGCATTCAAATTATCGAACGTTGTTTCGAAAAATGCACTTATAAACAGTGTATGTAATTGTCATAATGTCTCGTTGGATTGGAACTATACATATATATCATATATTTAGTACCCTTTAATGGCTGATTTAATGTACTGGAATCATGGAATATGCACCGGTGTCATCTTTACGTGCATAACGTTTAAATAGTGACGGACAGTAATTTGCATTTCGATAATTACTATCACCACTTCGCCCATATGCTTTATTAGATACATAAATATCGTATAATTTTCAAATTATGATTAAATTCATGGCACTCGTAATTCAAAAAATACTTTTTTTTATTTAATATCAATGTCAATTAATTCTAAAAATTATCCCAAACATGACTTTCAGCCACAAAATAGTCATTATTTTTTATTGTTATTGTTATTATTATTGATACAAATATTGTTTTTGTTGTTATGTTATCTTATTATTATTATTATTATTGTTATGATTGTTATCGTTATTGTTATTGTTTTAGTGAAAACACGTTGCTATTAGATTTATTGTTATTTCTATTACTATTATTGTTATTACTAGATTATCGGATAATTTAGTACAATAAATCAACCGACTTTTACACTTCTAGATTAATACCAGCTGATTTCATCAATTATCCGAAGCTACGCGTCATTTCTATCAACGTTTATACAATCCAAATCGTACATTTGAAGCCATCTGGGAAAAGAAAACCGATTGGAACTTTCAATGTTCACTTCAGATTCTAATCTACTTGTGCTTTTCCATTGAAACTAACTCACGGCACGCATAACAAAGCAATTCATAGTCAAAGCCTTACGTCGAAAATGAAAATCAAACTTTTTTATCAAACGCGATTTCCTATCGAAACTTGTATTACACACATTTCCAATGGCTAAAATTTGTTTGTCAAATCCATTTTGACTTAAATTTCAGCATTTAAAAGAACTCACAGATTCTGTTTTCGTGAGATCAATGTTTTATCTATTCTTTTTTTTTCGATCTTTTTTCGATCTTTTTTCAAAAAGTTCAACTTTAAGATAATAACAACTTTGTTGGGCAATCTTGTTTTAAAAATAATTTTTATTTCGGCAGTTTGATTTTCAGATTATAATTATGGATGGAATTGTTTTGTAAAGAATACTTCATATGTAAAGAATAAAAGTTGACAGCATAGAATTATTCATATTATTTGTATCTAGTTAATTATTTATTATTTTTATTATTATTATTAGTATTACTATTATTAGTATTTCTGATTATATGACACTGTGACACAGATAAATATAAATTATTACCAGTAAAAGATTCCATAATTTTAACAACATTAGTTTGAATAGATTTTTCACAATAAAGAACGATGAAATTCAATACTCGAGTAATATCCCTTTTAAATCTCACATCCATAATATAACAAACAAGTCGTTACAAGATGTCTTCGTTCCTACAACAGATTAGTTGTAACTTTTGTAACGCAAATACATAAAAAATGTTGAATACGTTGAAAAACATCGAACAAGTTCGGCATAAATTGCTGAGACATTTTCATTTGATTCTTACTCGCAACATTCATAAATTCTCTTCTTTGAAATCTAACGACTCTATTATCACTCGTCCTTGCTGTACTCATGTTTAAATAATATCTGTATAACGAACATCTCACCTACAGAACAATTATTAAGCACATTTTAAAATGCGAATGTTGTATGATTTAAGTTTAGTTATGACGCAATTGTGATTTATTTAATTAATTTTCATTTTTTCCTGAACATTTTTCAGAAGAATATAAATATACATTAAAAATCAGGAATAAGTATTAAGATGATGGTGACAAAGTATCAATCGTTTATTGCTAGTTAAGAGATTTTTAATTACTAATTTTATTGCTTAACTTAATAAGTTATATTTGATATTAATTCACTTAATCATAACAGGAGAATTTAATTATGAAATAAAATTAATCATATGTGTTAAAATAACGGCTATTTTTTGTTTCGCGTTTTTATGATGGGACAAAAAACGTGAGACAAAAAGTAGGCGTAATTATATAAGCAATATGATATTTTGTTTTATATTATCATTCTCCTAATATTAAACATTGGATTAAAATATCAAGCGAGTATTATATTTAATATTTTATAAATATAAATGCAAAGAATGTGACTCACTGGCAACATAACTGATATTTCATCTTAACAATTTTTCAATTACCCTTCAAATCTCAATAAACCCCAGGGGCTATTATTGAAGTTAATGTTTATCATTACGCGGCATAGTAAAACCTTTATTTCGAATATTTTTTTTTTCAATACGTGTTCTTCCAATTATTTCAAATGATAATATTTCTTTGATCAATTTATCATTCATTTTCTTTCCTTTATTATTTTTTATTATTCGTTTAATAAACGCCTTAAAGTGGTCCTTCGAGTGATTTTGACAGATATAGACAATGTTGATATACATTTGTTAATTTATTTACTACATATTTTTTGCAATTAAAACTATTTTCTTATTTTGCTAGAATAATGTTGAGAAAATAAATTTCAAATTCTATTTAAACAAATGACGAGTAAACTTTTTTTTTTACTAGTCGACCTACTACGAGTACGAATATCTGCAATTTAATTTGAAAGTTGAAATTTATTATATAAAAATTATCTCCCATCAGAAAAAAATGATTTGAATACTTACATTTTATAAAATTCACAATTTTATAATACTGTAATAAACAAAACCCTAAATCGTTACTTGAAGAACCCCCTAATTCAATATTATAATTGAATAATAATTCAATATAAATTAAGATACAGAAATATTTTGACCTTAAAGTACATTTTACAATTTACAATTAACGATCCTCAAATTCGGTCTCGCGGTTGCAGGTTACATGAACGCAAGTAGTCCTCGAGTGGGTTACTACGCGTGCACCCTGAGTTCCTTATGTGGCGCTGCTCTACTGTTCCTGGTAGGTTGGGGCCGACATCCGTCATCCCCGATCCTAACTGGACCACCACTGACCAGCGTAGCCTCGATGCAACCGACCTGCATTTGCCCGCCACCGAGACCACGTCTGCCCAAATCCAGATCGCTCCACGTGCCCTTGGACTTCGAGCACTTACCGGACGAAGACATCGAGCACTTCAGAAACGTCGATCACTTTTGTCATCCGCATTTCCACCATACACCTTTGCGACCTAGCAAGAGCGTACCAGAAGGTCTGGGCCATTCTCACGAACATTATTACACGCGACCACGGCGCCACCGCGACGTCACTGTCATCGAACAAATCACGACCAGCGTGTAAATAAAACGACAATCGCAAATAAGAAGCGCAGTGAACGAACGATTTTGGTTCCAATAAAAATTAACCCGTCAGAAGTTCCGCTTCGAATTCTTTGTTTCAGTTTAGTTAAATTTCAAGGTCAAACGCATTAATTTGACGCAATTTGCAGTACGAAGAGAAAAGTTGATAAAAATGAAAAATTTTTAATTTATAATAAATTTGAAGCTTAAAATGTAAATTTTATTTACCTGTCAAATTTTTATTGACAGGTAATTTTACATGATATAACTTTGATTTAAATTAAGAAATTCTTTCAATAAGTATATCTTGCTCTAATTAAATACACTAATTATGAATTTAATGTATAAACATATTATTGGTAATTATGTTATAAACAATTATCGCTTGATTTAAATAATTTAAATTATCATTCTAGATTATATATATATTGCTGATCCGCTTTTATGTATTCAATTTCAAATAATAAATCTTATCATAAAACAGTTACGTTGTTTCAAATTACAATAACATCGCTACCTGAAAAATGACTGCTAGTGCCGAAACTGACTGGTGGCGCCATCTAGGAACTGATTGACAGCGCCATACGGGACTCTTTCGATATAACACGTGAAAATGTGTGTACTATGAATACCTAAAATAATTTCTATTAATTTTTATTGGAACTTCGTGGCTAAAAGTGAAATTAGCGAGTTGCTGTGCTATACGTATCTGACGTTTGATGGATCTAACGATTGCGCTGAATATCTATTGTAACTATTCATAGACACTAGACTTTTGCATTAAACCTTGTGATGGAAACATTACAATGGAGTTTAATTTGAATGTGTATCCAAAATATACATCGTTTGCTGGAATGTGGACGTTGCGAGCGTTGACCAGTGCAGTGTAATTGTGTTTTAGGAAAATCGATGTGCGTGCGTGTGTGCGTATGTGTGCAAGATAAAACTGTCATATTACATTACATATAACATTTGAAAAAGCACGCACTACATTTTAATAAATCATTATGTACAAAAACTATAATGTAAGTGAAACGAATCGACGAATGTCTAAAGCTTACGATGTATATAACCATGTGAAAGGTGTAATATTAATTATAATATTAACGACCGCGATTAAAAACTACAATTCACAAATAGGAAATTGTAACCTTCATCAAACACAATGCAAACGTGGTTGTAAATGTACAAACTGATTTTCAAACATTTCTTGTACAAACGTTTGCACGATGTTTGCACGATGTTTGCATGAATATGCATAAAAATGTAAGCGTTTGCCTTCAGCAAGATTATCATTGCGATTGTTTTTCTACTCGAGTTTAACGTATTACAATATTTCTCTTAACATAGCTGATAAAAATTATACACCCCCCGGCCGACTGTAATGTAGAATCCACGTTAATTCCACATGGAATAAACGTCGCAGTGATCATCAATCTGATAATGCGAAGCTGTCAGGGTAAACACTACAATTAACACGTTCAATTTCAAACAGTCTTATCGAACATTAGGATGAGAAAGTGGTATTTAAATTTGTAAGCTCAATATTTTCGTCTGAGGTGGACGCCTCTACACTTATCATCGCGTAAGTGCGCTACCAAACGTCTCTGAAGTGCGACGAAATTGAAATAAAAAGTTGTAGCAATTCTTCTAGATATTAAGAGAACGTCGCTGCAAGTAATAAGAATAGTTATTTGTTATTTTTATAATTCCATTTTGAGTGCATTTCATGACACATAACTCATAATAGGTTTGACAAAGAAAGTTGAACTATCTTAAAATGATTGTTGACACTAAAATTAATGATTATAAATCTTCGAGATAAATCCATCAAAACCACTACTATATTAACATATTCATGATTGAATAAGTTAAGCTATAATTTACGTGGTATACAAACACTTATAAAAAGTATAAGTGTTATAAGTGTAACTATTATTTTCAATTTCAAATAAATTTGTTGACGAATAAATTACAATGAAATTGAAAACTATAGATTGAGAAAATAAAAAAACGTAAGTGTTGTAATTGTTAGCTATTGTTTGAAGATTTAATTAAATTTGTTAATGAAGAAGTTGCGCTGAAAATTAAAGACATATAATAGGAAATGCAAAAGTATAAGTGTTATAAATTGTTTGTAATTTCGATTGAATTTGTTAATAAATATCAATTTCACTGAAATTTAAAGATATACGACAATGCAAAATTGTCATCATTATGAAATTAAATTACACGTCTTCCAAGTGTTTTGCGTTCAGATGTTTTATCAACGTGTGCTAAGTTATGTTGATCAAATCATATTACGTTGTTGATAAAAAAAATAAACGATTGAAATTAAGGTTATTGTATACCCCGAAAAAAGTACGACGTAAAAATAATTGTTCTTCAAATTAAAGAGCAAATATTTATTACCGAGAATACTTAATTTTACTAATATAGAAAATGCACTTTATAAGTGTTATGTTTCTCCATAGTAGAAACGTATTGATAGTATATGTGTGTTGTTATCGATTCTCTAAATCTATTTCGACCCCACCGTTTCTTGTCGAACATACATAAAATATGCATCAGTTTTTTATAACGAATCGCTTTTTTACTTCGAGCATTTCGCCCAGACGGGTGGTTGCTTCATAAACAAACGACGCTTTTTCAGAACGACAAATTATTTTTCACGTATTTTTTTAAACTTCGACAACCAATTTGTACATCAGATTGCAGATTCATTCAATACAAAAATAACAGCAGCACTTTGTGACATCTCGGGAGAAAAGTTCCCGAGCACGGAAAAGTCACTTTTCTGCCCTGCGACAATCTATAATAACTATAATAGAGGGGTGTTGAAAATGGCATTTCCGTGCACGCTTCTATTTCTTAAATCTTAAGTGAAATACATATTGTGCATAATTTCGAATTTTATACCATGAATAATCAAAACTAATTTCAAAAGCTGCACGAAGAAGAATTGTATTGATATAATTACAATTAAAGTCGTAAATTGAAATATGATGTAATAAAATATGGGACATTTTTATATTTTATATAGCATTTTTATTGCATTCTTTTTACAATATTCCTTAATCAAATTGAACAGATTTACCAGACAACTGAAGACGAATTTACAGTAAAAGTACATGCACCGTCATCAAAATATACACATATTTTAATCATCTCTTATTTTGACGAGATTTTGATAATTACATACTAGTATATCTTAAATGTAACCAATATTTCTGTACTTTTAAATTCCTCCTTTAAAATTTTACTTTTTTTCCCTCAATTTCATCCAAAGTTAGAGTAAATATTTATGTCATTCGTAATATTATTTCAAGGTTACTTTCAAGGTCACCTTAAAGTTTTTTCTATTATTTTCAAGGTCATATCAAGTTTACCATTTACCTCAGATTCACACAAAGTTTACATAAATATTTTTGTTATCTCAAAGGTCATTTCCATTTGAAGCGACACTATTCTTATTCAATTTCAAGGTCATTAAGAAATGTTTCCATCACATTCAAAGTCGTACGAAATTTACCATTTGCACATGAATCTGTTCAATACAATTGTTCCCAGTGTCGATTGTAAATAACGACTAACGAAACATACAATTTTCTATTACACTCGCGTCCCCGAGACCATTTGGAACCAATCAAATGTTATCTAGTATGGTAAGGTAACGGCTTTCCGTGGTCATTAGGAATGCACCGCTTGATCCGTTGCCGCGATTAAGCCAAACGTTTCGACGACTGACGTTCGCTAGATTAAGCGCGACTTCTTAGCGCTGCGCGCGACGAGTCGAGCGATCGACGAACGGCAAATTCCGATTATCGATTATCGATGCCACGCGTCGACAGGCGTTGTCTGGGGCGCGCGATTGCCGAATTTGTAATTAACGCGAACAATACGCATTGCTTAATGAAACGCGTGGTGAAATATGTAAACGAAAAGCCAATAATTTGGACCGGCCGGGGCCGCGGTTGAACGACAGTTGAGTACAAAGTGCTTTGCTTTGATAATTGTTTTATAAGTGGTAATTGCGTGGATGGTATGGTGGTATGGTTGAAACGAGCAAAATGGCGGACGGCGAACTTGCGGATGGCGAATTTCGCCCCCTCCCCCCAAAAAAAGGGCGGAAGCGGCAGAGGTCAAAGGTGAAGTCGTCGGACGCGTGATCACTTTTTTCTGAGTCGCGATTGCTCGTTCGATCGGATTTCACGGTGTATTACACTGCACTTTCACGTCATTTATACGGCACCGAATCGGCAGCCGTGTTTGACAATTAATGAGGGTACTATGTCTGTCTATTGTTCTGCTTCCGACCTATTTGAACGCAAAGCAAGATTGTTGGTTCGTCATTTCGGACGTGGCGTTATGGCCGGGTGTTTGATGTACGAAATTGTATTGCGAGGTTTGCGAGGTCAAAGGTCAAATTGGGATGAAGTTGGGAATACGATACAGCGGTTGGTGGGGTGTGTAGTGTTGGTATCGGAGTTAATTTGGGTCTTGAATTCATTTGAAAATATTTTGCTTTAGCGTGGATTTTCATGGGACCGTGCGCGGATTAATTTCAAGAGTAATTTTAAATATTCTTACACGTAGAAAAAAGTTATATCGTAAATACTTCTAGCATTCTGAGGTTACTTCAGTTAATGTTACGGAAATTACTATACTTTTTTTATAACAAACTTTCTTATATGATATAGTTAATTTTCTTACAAGATATAGTAAATTTTCTTATATGATATTGTACTGTACAAAAGTTGCATAACAATTTTTACAATATCTTATAGTAAAAAGTATTGTATGGTATTACAAAAGTTACTTTATTATAGTATAGTAATTTTTGCATTGTTTTTGTTTCGATACCCTTTGAATGCCAAACTTATAGTAATGTTTAATGTAACTTTTTTCTACGTGTATGATGATTAAAAATGGAGGGGGTAGTTATTGTGGTATTTTTGGATGTTGGTAGTGGAATTCAATTGGATGATTGGTCTAGTATAATAATATAATATTTAAATAGTAAAATAAAAAATGCATCATAAAATAAAATGTAAAGAATAATTAATTAATAATGAATTAGCTTTCAATGACCGCAATCTGTTTTATCTTCATTTGCCATGGTTCTCGTATTTCGTAGACACAGAAATCATTTATATAAAATCACATATGCAAAATTTGGTTTGAAACAATAACTCATTTTAAGAATGATTTATTCCTACTGATTGCATCATGTTCTGCAGTGGTCGTAAAAGAAAAATGGATTTTGTTAACAATAATTAAATCAACGAGGAAAAAAATTAAAAATGATAAGAACATTAAATGTGATAAAAAAACATGACGCGTTCCATTTTACTACATATTAATGAGTTGGGCACGTATCGTGTTTGAAACACAGGTAAAATAACTGTCATTAAATAATGTTTACGTTTTAAAATAAAATAGAAAAAAAAACAAAGCAATTACTAAAAAGAACAAGATAATAAATTAACATTTTTTGAAAAATTTAAAAAATTAATGTGAAATGAATGCACATTGTCTGAAACGAGTTATTAAAATCACGCGTGTTATTTCTCGAGTAAATCCAATGCCTTTTCATGTTCGTAACTAATTCAAAAGTATAAACAAAGAATCGTGACGACCTCTTTCAAACTAAAGGCGCGTTACACGCAGATAAAAATAATGTTGACTCAACAAAAAGTATTTTGTAAATCTATTTTGTCAATACATATAGCAGATATGTTTTATTCAACACAATTATTAGTTGGATTCAACAAAATTGATTAGATAACATTGAAATGTTATTGTGCAATAAAGAATGAATTTTGTTAAATGAACAAAATCATATGCTACGGAAGGATTTTGTAATAAATGTCAAAATGTATAATATGAACATAGATCTTGTTAATTCAAAAAACGATTTGGTTCTTTAAATAATAATCAAAGTATTTTGTTGAATCAACCATATTTTGTTTGATTTGACCAAATTTTTTTCTGCGTGTATAGAAACAGTTGTTTAAATTTATAACTCATAAAATCCAACAATTTTAAACGAACTTAACCCTAATTTATCAAAGAAAAATCGATTTATCTGAATATAATTCCTCGCAAATAATTTCAAAATTCTCCGATTTAAAACAAAAAAATTCTCCGAGTAAAATTCACCGATCAACAATTTTGATTTACCAAATCAAAATGTTCAACTAAACGCATCGTCTAGAAACCTTCACATAATCTTCTACTCCATCGTATTAACATACTGAATGCATTTCATACATTTAATTCAGCAAGATTTAATATAAATTAACTTTTTTTATCCACAAACGCTCAAGCACAAGCACAAGTTGACCTTTTCAAGGTCAACATGAAAAAACATCTGCTGCCACATTTTTAAATTTAATTACAAATTAAAAGCTCTTACTCAACAGTTTCATTGCCGTTATTGATTCAAAGGAGAATTACTTTGATTAGCGAAAAGCAATTGAATCGTGAAGCTCAATCACCATGAAAGATGAAAATTTGGTCTACTCGTGGCTAACTGCTGTAAATAATACTGTTACGATGATCCTCGGCATTGTTTCCATTGCGATCTCCCTTTTGTGATAATCAACTACACTGATTGATAGACTTTGCTGCAGTATTCTGCCGAACTTCAGTCGAGTCTTCAATAATTCAGAATCTTTTGCATTTATACTGCAGCAGAATGAATTTCCAGTTATTAACCGGATTGATAGAATGGTATCATGATACCATTAATTTGCCTATACGAATACGTCAATCTAATTAATTATATACTCGAAGCATTGAGTATTTTTGGACCCATCGACGTTCTATTTCGCGCGTTTGAAGTGAAAACGAACATTTTTTTTATCCAACAAATCAAATGATTTTAAACAATAATAACATTATATCATTCCGATGTACCTTTATCATTGATGAATTCAACTGATAAGACTTTATGAGATTCATTTTATTACGTTCGATTGTTCAGTTGTTCAATATAAAATCGTATTTGCGAGAGAAATAGGTCAAGTGAAAATAAAGCGCTAAAGTCACGGAAGAGGTCTTAATCCGTGACACTAGACTTTTTTTAAAACAAAATTCGCGCCACTAAATGTCCGCTGTTTATATATTCTATATTTATATATTATATAAACAATTAATTCTGTTTCCATATCAAATTTGGTCAACATTTTTCATCGTTACCAAAATACTTTGTACGCCTAATTTAATGATTTTTGATTTTGCATAATTTGTTTTCGTCGGAAATTTCTCCTGGCTAAATTGACCGCTTTGCTGACAACAAAATCAATTGGATGCGTACTATCCACATACACCAAACACCCCTAATTTTAGACACACGATTAAGGGTCATTAAATACACACGAAATCTTTGAATTTAGTCGGGTGTTGCATATTATTAATTACGCAGCAGCGAACATACATTATCTTCGTGCAATTAATTTAATTCAATGGATCTCGTTATCTGGGATGAATGCACTTTCAAAGTTAATACGTATAATCCACTTTTCAACGAAACCATACTTTTTTGAATCAATAAAAGTTGCCGGTAATTTTTTTCGAATTTTGAGTACAAAAAAATGCATGCCCGAGTCAGTACTTTAAGCCTCCTTTCTAACTCAAAAAGTGCGGAAATTTTCATTTTCGCACATTACTGCCATAAAAATCTTTAAATATATCATTTTATCTTCGAATTAAAAATTCTCCCCTTTCCTTTTCCTTAATACGTGTATATTTAATTATATTTAAGCATTATATTTATTTATTTATTTATTTATAAAGAATTTACGGGATTTTCCCCTAACAATTTCGGACAAGAGTGAATGAGACAAATTAACAACCGTAATACATCAAAAAACTTTTTCACAAAATACTTATGTAAGATTATTATATAGACTCTTAATACATCAATCAAAGTTAAAACGATATGTTTAAAAGTTTTAGTGAAAATAATTTAGGTTCTCTTTAAACCTCGAAACGTGCGAAAATGTCCATTTTCACACTTTTCGAGGTTGAAAAATGACTGAAATTAAAACAAATTTCAGCGTTTTTTCGAGGTTAAAAGGAGGCTTAAAATGTTGACTTGCGTATTCTATTTGATTTTCCATTAAAACATTAAAAACACGCGACTTCCAAACGAAGTAAATATTTTCAACCGAATGGACTGAAGTCAGCCAATTTCCACTGGTAACCGACTGAAGTTGTCGTTCAGTGCAATCACAATTATAAAAATTAAACTATTTCGAGGGAACGTGCATCGATATTGTGATTTTCTAATGAAATACAATCATTTAAATAACGTTGACGGTAAATCCAATTAACGCTGATTAAATTATGAATAAAATATAACGCTATAAATGACTTTTAAAATGTATTAAACACTATATTATTCGGAACTACATTTACGTCGGATTAATGCCGTACCGGTATTGCATAATTGCGGCATATTATTATTATTATATACCTGCGACATTTATGAAACAATCAGTTGGGAATTTGTGTGACAGATGTATCAATCCAGCACCACGTTGTTACATTTTAACGCAATTCTTTTAAAACGTTGCAAATCCATTGCGAGCATATAATAGCGCATAATGAAGTAATGTTGCTAAGGAAACCGAACAATTTTGCAATTACGGAATGGTGAAATTGCAATAACAACTTAATAATATATATATAATTACGCGCATTTAACGTCAGCGATAATTTATACACATTGTATAGCTATTATGATTTTAATTAAGCTATAAATTTATACGTAAATATTTATATCTATATACAGGTTATTCACAACGTATGGAAACGATTAAAGATCTTAAGGATGTTCAAAAGACAAAAATATATTTGATTCATAATGCTAGAAAATCTATATACACTGTCTAAACACTTCTATCATCATATAGGAGACTTAATTGGAAAGCCCTGTTTTTTATTGTAAAATCGGATTTTATACTCCTAAATAAATTTTGACTTAAACTCTTTTTTTTAGATTCTTGACGAAAAGTATTGTAATCGCACGAAACTTTTTATCGTTCTTTTCAACGTATATATAGAAAAGTAGGAAATACGAAGTACATATTAATTTATTAAAACGAGAGGGGGTAGGGGGTTGAGTTAAAGATCATTGGATAGATCTAACAGAAATATTTAATACCTGTTTGCGTACGTTTTGGACTCCATGTATATATAATTAAATTACAATTAATTACTCACCCCTTTTAGTTAGATGCTACAGTTACGACCCTATATCGATGCAAAACAATTTTTAACTTTGTTGCAAGGGGCTCGCACTAAACCCCCCTTATTAAAATTCTAAAATATATCATTATTTTATGACACAATCGTTAAAAAACTAGGAAATTTGGATAAACCCTAAAATTGTATTTTACTACTATATCTTGAATCAGTATTAAAAACTACCCCTTCGTTATGTCTACATTTAAAATACGATATTTCAAATTAAATCGTGATGTTTATTATATAATAATGGAACAATTTTGCAATATTTTCAAGACCATCCCACTTTTACTCTTGGCATTGCAATATTTCGAATTTCATTTAGTCTTAATTATTTCTCATTGTGTAGAAACATTTTATCCGCAGCAATCTTAGCCGTTTGGAATTTAATGCAAATATGCACGCTGACAATATTGAAATATTAGAATTAATTTCATAATTGGACAATATTAAATAACGTGAAAGTATTGTGTATGAAAGAAAACCATGTATGAAATGTAAAACAAACACATTCCAAGCGATGAAATGCGTCGACCTTAAGGGGTTAAGCTGTACCCAACAAAATCTTTAAATCTTTAAAAAAGTAAAGAATCTATTTAAAGTAATAATTTCACAGAATTTCGAGATAATAAAATTGTAATTTAAACTTGTCGCGAAATGTACTTGGAATTTTAACGGATTTTTGTATAAAAAATTGGAAATAAAACTTCAAATTAATACATCCATATTGAACCCTAAAAATTGTATTTTAATATTTATGAGAAAAAATGTACTATTAAAGATTTGATTTTTTATTATTTTTGGGAAGCGTGACCCCTTAAAACAAATTATAATACCGAATCTGAATTTGATTTCACGCATCATCACAAATACTAATCAATAGTGATTTAATTAATGTTGTACGCTTTTTCTATTCCACGAGGCCGCATTAACTGCCATTTTTGATCTGATTTGGATATATGTGCATATGTACGTACATATATAAAGTAGTGTGAAACAGTATACAAAATAGATCGATCCGAAAGGGAAATGTTTGAAACTATAGAAATCTTAATGTTTCTTCTACAGTGACTTACAATACGACCAATGAATAACTAATTTCATTGATACTACGAAATGGGAACAGATTTTGTAATACCATTTTTTTATTGATTCACAAGCGATGATGTTTTCGAAATTCACGGATCTGTATTTTGAAGTGTCAAACTTAACGAGCTGTACAGTTTTACGATTCGATCCGATAGCCTTTTTAAATAATATATATACAGTCGTATACGCTGATTCGAAATCTATTCAAACCTATCAAAAGCCTATAAAATCTTAATCGGTGTTTTTGATACTCATTCAAATGAAATACTAACGCAATCCAATTTGCAATTGTATGTCCACCAATTGGATTTAATATCAATATATTAACCATTTCGACAGGTTATAATTTGATCAATATATTAAATGATAATTACTTTGTGTTTTATTATAACGATTTAATTATAATGATTTCCAATAGGCTTTTAATAGTTTGTATAAGGTGTTTGAACGGGGTATAAATGTATATAACATATATATAAATATATATCATAGTTCCATCAAAAAAAAATATAAAGCTGCAGTCATATCTTCAAAGACTTTTATCGAAAAAATAAAACAGCGAAAATATATACTTGTTAGATATATAATTATTCATCAAACATTAGTCTCATTTATTTCAATCCCACTTTACATTATATCCTATTTATTAACATATTAATTAACCTCTTACACTCAGAAGAATTAAACTTAGAAAAGTGCTGTTTATAACACTAATTTGGCAATATTAAAACAAAATCCTAAAAATTACTGTTTATAATAGCATTATACTAAAAAATAGAAGGACAATTTGATATGAAAAACTGTATTTTTACAAGGAAAAACAGTAATTTTTAGGTTTTTACTTTAATGTCTCCAAATTAGTATTATAAACAGCAATTTCCTACGTTTAATTTTTCTGAGTGTACAAAAATAAAAACGCCAATATGAAACTATTCGTCAATTTACAATTAAAAAATCAATATTAAAAATATAGATCCTGACGATTCTAAACATAAATTTGATAACGATGGCCATTTCTTCAATATTAGAAAGCCAATAAGATAATATCAATTGAAGAACGAGGAGCAGGCTACCATTAGATGATGGTAGATGTGAGGGACCCATAAATAACCTATGCTGGTAAGCGACAATATATTTCACATATCCAGTGTGGTAAATTTTTAAAATGTTAATACTTTCAGTATCAATTTACTACCTTTAGAAATATGATATATTTATATGTATCAAAAGATGATATCTAATAATTCTCAATTATTCAAAATAACACATTGATTGTCAAGATTAGGTATGAATATAACATCAGACCATGGTCAATGTTACAAATCTATAAACAAATAAATTCCAATAGATATCTTATAAACATAAACCTATAAGAAAACTTTATACACTGAGAGAAAAATTGATCAATTTTTTGTAAAAAGTTCACCAATTTGGTATTATATTTGTAATTCGTCAAAAATTCGTAGTTCATTCATTAAATAGTATCAATCTTTGATTATAATTTAACAATTGGTTTACTCAAATTTAACATCCTCGATTTCTTATTTAATTCACCAAAAATTGTACAACTGTTTGTTAAAATTGATCAAAACAGATTGTCAAGTTTTAACATTCTAACCTAAAATGAAGTTAACAAACAGTTGATGAAAAAAGATACATTTGTCGTTCTGGATTTATTCAAAAGTGCTATAATGCGATTTATTGAAAAATTAATCAAAGTCAATTTTATTATTATCAAGCTTTAACCTTACATTGTTCTTATTTGTCAAAAATACGTAAACCAGAGTTTATTAAAATTTGTCAATTTGACAGTATAATACCAATTAATATTCAGTTTATTGAAATTGAATAATCTCGTATTATAAATATAGGTGCTTCTTTCTCTCCATGTGTGAAATGTCCAATATACCTTAATTTTCTATTAGAAAATGTCGGAAATACGTGGCATTAAAGTTAAAACGTTGCATCTACGGAAATTGTATGTCAGTTGTTAGTAGTCAGATTATGTGGAATTATCAGTAAGATATATATGTAGGTTTTGCATAGATATGATAATTTACACTGATAAAAATTTCTATTATAAATTACCGTGCCAAAACAGTACTTTGATGCGATGTTTGTAAACAAAGAATGATTACCGTTAAAGCACAGTAAAAATATAGGGAAATCGAAGTAATGTTTACGATATTTAGAGGTAATTTTTACGTGTTGACAAACATCGCATCAGAATACTGTTTTGGCACAGTAATGTTTAATAGAAATTTTTCTCAGTGTAGGTATTTAAATATATTTCCATCCAATTAAATCGTCAAAAAAACGTAAATCTGATGGAAATTTTCTACGTGCAATCTACATTGAAAAGTCACATCCACGTATATTCCACGTAATTTCAACGCTTTTACATTAATACTATACAAAATCAGTACAGAATTCGCACATTTTGCAATTTGCAATCATAAATATGAACTTTTCGACGACGTTGGCAAACTTTTAAGAATCGTCGAAGATAATGCCGCGACTTGTAAAAATCGGACCAATTTGTTCGGTCGGAAATGGCGCATTACGGATACCGAAAGTAACCACTAAAAGCGGTATTTTCTTTATCTTAAACATATTTCCGAAATTACCGCGAAACCTTTGGAGGTAACTGCTGTTTTATGCCGGAATAATACCGCGATAAAAAATAATAAGATCTTGTAATCTGATCTTGACACGCGCTGCATAACGGCGCTACCGTTTGGTCATATGTGGCGCCTTTATCGGAGATTGTCACATAAAATCCGGGTTTTAAATAAGAATCTTTGCTTTTATTGCTGATTTCAAGGCAATAAATACGTAGAAATACAATGTATTACGCGAAAATCGCGCGTTTAGCGTTACGACGATCGAAACTCATAAATCGAAACTGCGATTTTTCCTGCTGTCAATCGCAATTAATACCACGTGATCGATCGTCTCGCACCGTCCAAATGCAACAACTTTTGCACTATCTGAACTTGTGAAACAAGCTCGTCAAAATTGTTTTCCTTCTTTCGTCTCTATTGATCGTATTTATTTAATATTAGCGGGCAAATTCAGTTTAATGTATTTCAATATTTAATTGTCGAATATATTTTGACGCTGGGATTAAGCCGAATTTCGGATACGCGGGTGGCGCAGTGCCTTATATGTGCATTTCTATCGACGCGCGTCGCCGAATGCAATTAGCCGGTTGTTCGATATTTGCGCGAAATATCGTTGTTTTGTGTCGAATTGCAAAACAAATTGCTGCTTTGCAATTAATTCCTCGAGAATTAATGAAATACCAATCATTTTTGTCCGTTATCTCCCTTTTTGCGAACAACAAACGTATACTCTGGAAACAAGGAAACAAGATTCGTATATGACTATATACTATATATATATATATATATATAGAGTCGTTGATGATTTGAAACGCGGGTGATAAAAACCGCGATAAAAATGTGTCTGATTATATATAATATAGACGTGTCGCGGATAAGGAAAATGCTGTCGCGGACATTGTAATTAAAATGCGCGACGCTTGCCGTAAATTACCGATTTTAAATTTGCGACAAAAAATGCGTAACGTGGGAGACGTGGAAGGTTGCTTCGACCAGTTTGATTAGTTCGATTCGGATGACTCAGTCGGTTGCGATGTAAATTTCACGTTTGGCGCCATTTCGATCGAATCAATCGGTATGATTCAGAGCCGATAAAAGCGAGAAATAAATATCAACGCTTATCGTGAATTAAGATACCGTCTTATTATCGGTTTATCTTGTGTTATAAATGAGCCGCGCTGTCACCGTATGGAGCAAAGACGTCATTTGGACGTCAGTAAAATGCCATCTCAGGGACAGTCGAAGGTCAATGACTCATACTTGTATTCGTCAATTATACGTGCATTTAACGTGAATTATGCATAATGATGAATATGGAAAAAATATGGAAATTAAGATTTATTTAAATTTGATAGTGTTTTTTTATTATTAAAGATATAATTATTATATATATATATATATTTATAATATCGTACCACTTCTGTTGCGAATATCGCAATATTTACAATATTTTTGTTTTAAATAAATATATAAGAATTTTATTTCGAAGGTTATTTAATTTTTATTGCATATATATTGTAATTTATTTGGTATAATTATTCACAGCGTATGCGAGGTTAAGAAATTCCGTGAAAATCTTAATTAATTTAAGCGCGTGAACTAAGTGCATGTTTCCACGTACACCATGAAGTGACATTGTAGATTATTACTAAGCTCGTCGGACTGCTCAATGGAGTCCAATATTAGTAAGGTAATTGTAGATGATTTTAATTCAAAAAGTTTTATATTAGTATTCCTATAATAATAATAAATCTAAATTCCCGACATTCTTCAATTTTGAAACATTTTTAGAGAAACGTCTTTAAATCTATATGTTTTATAATTTTACTTTGATATTTGTTTTTGAAACATATTTTTAAAATATTTAAAATTTTACTGCAAACAAAGGGACGTATAATTGGTAACAGTTTACTTCGAATTTATCTAATAACTTGTAGTAACGCGTAGCATATAAACATAGTTAGAAATAATCCAAACATAAAACTGTAGAATGTAAACAAAAAACACTTAATGTAAACACAAAGATTTTTAATATATACACATACAAATTTTAATGCAAACACAAGTATATTTCAATATTTATAATCAAATTTATTGACGTTTTTTTTCGGAACATAAAAATAAATATAAAACCATGCGTATATACTACTGAGTATATAATATATATATTATACATTCTAGAATGTTATATTTTACGTGCATACATGCATACACAAACATATATATATATATAACCATCGATTCAAAAGCATATCTCAGTATCAATATTTCCAGTAAAATTTGGAAACGACTTATGAATTGAAACTCCTCGCATTGGCCGTCCTAAATTTGCGGTTAAAGTGGGACGCGGGTTCGAAACTCAATCTGCGACCCGAATTAAACGAAAAGACCGGGAAAACGCTAAAGAGAATCCTGGAATGCATCCTCCACGAAGTTACAACATTCGCCATGTATAACACACATATACCTATAGCTTGGACACTGCTATTAGTGGTGCTGGCGATCGATATGCCCATAACCTATTCCGCAAGTTGGCATGTCTTTTTTTGAATGCGCGCGATGCATTTCGAAATTGCAAACACCGAATTTGGCGCATTTTCGTTTGAATCTCGTGTTTTTTTCCGGGTTTTAATTCTTCCATATTTTGTATCCCAATCATATTACGCATGTGTATTGTGTACATTTACTTTTCACCCGCTTTTACACCTCAGTGCTTTCGAAAATGATATGCGCGTTTGACCTTTTGATAAAATCGGGGAGAATCAACGTAGATTTGTGAATTTGATTAACTGCTTTTCAGACGCGCTTACTGCGCGTGCTCCTGTGTTACGATCATTCGGCTTGATAATGCCGCGCGCAACATTTTTCGATACCATCACGTGACATTTGTTCCGTAATTAAATTCCCAACAACTTGTGTTCCATTTCGAATCGATGTAAAGTTGTGTGTTAAAGTTGTTCGCAAAACAATTATACGTCAAATGAATGAAGGACAGTTTTCATTATATTTATATCGCAGTTAATTTATCTTATATTGTAAACGTATTTTCTCGTTTTCTATTGGATACGTTGTATAGATATAAATATAAATATATATATATATATATTTTTATATTGAACGTGATAAATTATACCGTATAATTTAAATTATTATTTCTATTATATTAAGTTTAATAAATGAATTCAGATGGCGTTGCGAACGATAATCGAAGGTACACAAATGGCGGGTGGAAAAGTGTGTTTTTTAATTCGAAGACGTAACGATTGATATTAATTTTGTATTTATAATTTAAGGATTTTAAAGAACGTCTTTTTTATATTAGTTTAGAATTTATAGGAAAAACTTAATGTCTAAAGTCATGTTTATTATAATCCCTTAATTACAATTTCTAGCACTGGGATTCAATAATTATCATAAAATTAGTATGTTTTAAATTTGTCTTTATTTATTTTTATTCTTTTGTTTATAAATACAGTATATAATTAGTATAATAGCGTTTATAATATAAATTATACCTTACCTTTTATAGTTACCCATATATTGTTAATTCATTTGTTTAGAAATCACTTTTTTCATTATCACAATTTTTCATTGGCTATGTCGCATCATATCCTTGAACCATTTGTTCATACGTAAACACTAAATTAGTTCAATCGTCGAACTGTCGTTCGCTCTGCCAAACGCTTAAGAATGGAAACGTCAACGAGCAATTTCCATATATCAATATGGAGGGAACCAAAAGAAGCGTTACACTTCCGTCGGAAATTTAACGACAATCCCAGCGAGTCGATCCAGACTCATAAAAGTCGTATGATTTCGACTACCGAGTATATTAATAATTTGATATCAGGACCTCCGCGGCACAGAAGCTTTCATTGGATTTGCAATCGCCGACAAAGAATAAGTTCTCATTCTACTCGACTACGCGTCCATTCGAGATCGTCCTTTGAAATTGAAAGCCTTGTCGATTTCTGGATTCATTCGTGTCGCACGTTGGATTACGTAGAATATCATGGCTCCAAAGACTATCGACTTACTCCAACAGGAAATGACTCCGCTTCTACTTCATCAGAAACGACCCAGATGTATACGTGGATGCTTATTTGTTACGCGACTGGATCCGACTAACGTACAACATCGACTTCCGGAATAATTGAAATCTGTTGTTTATAACGACGACTGGATTTTCGATTTAATTTTTGATTCAGATATGATTTAATTTAATTCTTTGAATGGAACTTAAAAAGTCCAGAATTTATATATGGAGCAATAAAATCATGCAAAAATTATTTTAATTCAATCAATTTCTTCCAATTGATCGCACAGGTTCAAATTTTCCCGCTTCTGGCTGGCGGCCAACTTCAGTGCGTCACTAGCGCTTCGGCCGTAACTCGCTGGAAATAGATTATTTCTTAGTTCGCGAATAAACTGAATCAAAAACTGGATTTATTGATAGCGGATTTAGTAGGTTTATTACTTGGTAGGAATATTATTTAGAAAAGCAGTAATATTCACAATTGGTATACATTTTCAACGATATTTCTGAGTAAAATCGAATAGTTAAGAATAAATTAAGCTTGTGGTCTCCATTAAGGGACGGTCAGGTATAGTCGATTTTGATATAATTATGTTAATTTATTTAGTAAATATTGTTTTCTTAATTCCGGCAAATTTTTCATTCTGGTGGAGTATATTTAATATTAAGAAAATCGGTTTAACATTGTATTGTATTGTCAGTAGACTCACATAAACATGTGAGTAGACTTGTTTTCGAGGTGAAAAAAAACGAGTCGACTTACTGCGTCTAGAATTTCGGTTGAATGTTAAAATTTATTATTTATAAATAATCTCCCATCATCAATAAATGATTTGAAAACCTACATTTTATGAAATATGCAATTTTACAATAATGTAATAAATAAAACACTAAACACTATGCTTTTCGACTTAGAGAACATGTTTAAGTATAACGAATAAAGAATAAACATAACATTGTGTTATGCTATAATGACATTTTATTTGTTAAACCGTGGAAATATTTAATTACACTCACTATTATATAATATATATTAAGTAATAAATATAATGCACAAAATATAAAAAAGGAAGTAGAATAATGGTACCTAAAATATAACTAGATTTTGGTACCCAAAAGATCTAGTTATTTTCAATTAACGATCAGCTGTTGACGGCGTATGCCGCCATTTTGGTGGGATTAAACACGACGAAAACAGTAAATCGAACGCGCTGCGTTACGTAAACGCGAGCAATCTTGATCGTTTGAAGCTTATTTGCATAAGTATATCGCACGTAAGTGAATCATTTGTAATAACCTGTTCGAATGGCTCATCTCTGCGGCATGACAGTGGAACATTAAAAGGACATTTCAAGTTATGACAACGTGTAAAACAGAACGGCCTCTTTTAATTATCTTCGTGTGTCTAAATTTATTGATCGAACAATGAATCATGGCACCGATTTTGCATTAAACAACGTCATTCTGGAAAGTGATTATGTCGCGGTCATACATTGTGGAAAAATGAATTGCAATGAGAAGCATGAAATGAGCAATGATGATATTAAGTTCGATGACGAATTGGAATGAATGGACGTGAATCAATAAGCCCGAGTATGGCAGTTTGACGAAGCCGTTGCATAATATTGATGACCAATGCGTTTTATGTTTTTGTCTAATTTGTTGAGGAAAAAGGATAGAGATACTTTGGGAATTTGGTTAGACTTTGTTTGACGTTCGACAGTGGCTAAAAACAAAAACAAAAAGAAAAACGTTTTGATTGCGTTTTGCGAATCTTTAATTCAACTTTAATCAGATTAACGGGGCGGAATAAGTTGAACGACGTTTCTGTAAAGTTGACGAATAGGGAGTGATGATTGTAGGGTTCAAAGGTCGTTCGAATAGAACATTGTTGGATATTAAAGAGTGATTTTTTTTAGGTTCAGAAAAGAAATTCAATGATGTTTGAAATGAATTGATGAGTATTGATGAGAAATAAGGATGTCTTATTATGAGACCCTATTATTGGATTTGGATATCAGTTGTTTTAATAATGAGACAGTTTTAAAATTGTTTTGAGACACTGTAACGAATTATTTTTTGTTACATATTGTGATCCACTTTTTTACTACTTTATCTTTTCAAGATGTTTTAAAAAAGAGATTGTTATTTTTTTGTTTGATGTTATATAACGATATTCCAGTCTCATTATGAGACGTAAATTATGAGATTTTAAATTTGAACATTATTATAAGACAATTATTATAAGACATTGAGACATATAATAAGATATCAATCAGTGCTCTAAAAATACTAAGTAACTCGTTATGAGACATTTTGAAGTTTTTAGTTTTAATATAAAACATGCGGGGTCTTATATGAGACATGATACATTTTAATGTAAAACATTACAATCTTATTCAAATCACCTAATTCTGTCGTTTTCTATTCGGAACCACCAACTTCTGATTTAAAGATTTGTTTGCATTATGAAACACACCTGTAGAAACCGGGTGTTCCGTTATAAGACAGATTTATTCCTATAATCTTACTTACTTAAAGACATGCTTTAAAACATGAAAACACGTGTCTTACTTTCAAACACCATCATTTGATTTAAAGAAAACACTTTATTTATAAGACGGCCGAATACAAAATTTAGACTTCAATGATTTTGCACCGAGAAAAAAATGCCACTGAACGAACATCCAGTTATAATAGAATACTCAATTCTTAATCTACACTGAGAAAAAAGTTGGTATAATTTTTATTACACTGTATTATAATCTGGGGACAAATGCTTTCATTTTAAAATGATTTTAACATTATTAATATAGTATGATAATAATCTGCGCAGAAATATCCTGGCGCATCTTTATATGATTGCGCCGTAGTTTACCGCGCATATAATTATTTGACTGTATTAGAATAATTTCAAAATGA
Organism: Psilanteris sp. ZL-2020; assembly: GCA_022817085.1. NCBI lineage: Eukaryota > Metazoa > Arthropoda > Insecta > Hymenoptera > Scelionidae > Psilanteris > Psilanteris sp. ZL-2020. The sequence continues at coordinate 28,344 of JABFQC010000082.1, forward strand.
ATACATTTTTGTCCCCGCATTATAATACGGTATAATAAAAATGATACCAACTTTTTTCTCAGTGCAGTGACAAGATATTATTGTTTTAATATTCTAGTAATTGAATCAATAATATCCGTCATTGGATCATCGACGTCTGTCATTAAATCAAAAACGCAGCGTTCTATTACAAAGTTAACTTCACGTCAATGGCATTTGTTTCCCGGTGTGTCACGAAACACTTCCATTCATTAGTTCGCCAAATTTTTGTTTGTTAAGATCCCACGTTCTTTCTGCAGGGTACACTCAGAGAAAAAATAGTATATTCAGTAAATTTAACTGAGTTTTCAGTAATGTATAGCCATGACTGAAAATAATTAGTTGGACCAATTGAAAAGATTAGATATTTTTATAGAATATGGCAGTCGATTATGATACTTGAATTAACAAAAACAGTAAATTATATGGAATATTTCAATTGTTTCAGTTAAAAATGTCAGTTTTGGCGGCATTACTACTTAAAATTATAGTTATTTTATCCAAAACTGAATCTCTCAGTTAATTAAACTGAATTTGACGGTTATGATACTGGTTCAACTAAACATTTCAGTAGATTCTACTAAGTAATTTTTTCTCAGTGTAAGGCGCCTAATATATGTTTTAAGATCGTACAGCCGTCTTATTACAAGACAATTCCACTGCTGCATTAAGATACCCTCGTCTTAATCAATGGCGCACCGTTTTATCATAAGACAAACCCGGTCTAACATTAAGACGCTGAGGGCTTCGATTAAGACGCTGTTATCTCACATCAAGACACTCTGCGATGGTGAAGTTTCGGTTCGAATATTGACGAAACGACGGTTGGTCAAAAAGTGGGTTAAAGCGTGGCAATAATCCCCGGTCGGAGTTGCGACTTTTAAGCGACGCACACCGGCAAAGACTACGGATAAGTTTCGCAATGCCTTGCCTTAATAAACAACGACACGGATCTATAAATATTAGGTCGACGAAGCTGCCTTGTTCGTGGATTCGCTCGTTTGAGAAACCTGATAACAACTCACGCACGTAACGTCGGGCAGTTCGAATAATTAACGGCAGTCGTTGACTGCGCGTTTTGCGGAGCAAAATGACATTATCGCGATGATGCTGCAATTATAGTCATTGCTTCAACTGAACGCACCCATCAAACCTTCGCGCTCCTATTTGCTTTATTTCGTCGCTTCGAATGATCGTACAACAGTGAACTCGACTCGCGGGTTCAATGAACAATATACGGATCGGATTGCCAGCTGCTAATGCTGCGAATAATGGTGCGTTCGTGTATTGGTAAATATTACGATTCGCGTGGTAAAAATTGACTGTGTGTCATGCGACTGTGTTATGTTGTTTACAACGAAAGATGCACGGGGAAAATGTATATTTAACAATTTGCTATATATAAAATAATTCATATTAACGTCTGTATTGTATTTTTAATTATACTTGGTGTATTTACGATCAAATTAAACATACAAATTATTGTTGAAAAATTATTAATATTATTTCATTGACGATTGTAATGTATGTAATGTATGATTTTATATTTTACATTAAGATTTCATCAAATACATCGAAAGAAATAATTCTACAAATTTTATCATACTATATTGTAAACATGGGATAAAGGAAAAAAAATGTAAACAAATAAATTAAGATTAAAACTTCAATGAGTGTGATAAAAATTACCATGCAATATGATAAAAATAATAATATTTTCAGATATTTATTTACATTTTTTCCCTTTATCCGATGTTTACAATATTGTATGGTAAGGTTTGCAGGATTATTTCTTTCGGTGTAGTTAATCAGAACTATATTCTGAATAGGACCCACAAATGAGGTCGAAACGTTAATATCAAATAAATAATTTTTGAAAATTAATTTGTTTGTTTAATTTGGTAGCAGATACTCCAAATATAATTTACTATATAATGTCACAACAGTGGGATATACTTGAAATTATTATAAAAATTACTATATCATATATTAAAACTGCGTCTACATAAGTTAAATATATTATTCTGCGCATTCAAAAGTTTAATACAATATATAAGTTATTTTTATAGTATTTGCAAGTAGATCCTACTTTTGATATATTATATAGTAAACAATGTTTTCTCTGTGTATGAAATTATACAAGTTTTAGTTTGTAATATAGTAACGAATTGATGAACAATCATATAATTAGGTTCTCTGGTCACGAATCAGCTATCAACCATATTTTACGATCCTCAGTAAACTATATTATATTTATAAAATAGTCGATTTGGGGATATCTTGAAAATGTCATAAACATTATATGATATATTAATATATAATACAGTTAAATTTTTTCTGGATTGAGATAGAACTTATGACAGATGCCATTAATTTTACAGTTTATAGGCTATATTTACAGATTTACAAAGGCATTTTATTTTCTCGTATTTTTATGGCAATTTTTTCAAAAATGTATATTTAAAAATATTATAAACAGCCACTATATCATAGTATCATAATATTAAATCATGTAATACACAATGTAATTATTTATTTAGGGGTATTTCGGGGGGTATTTACAAGTTGTATTAAAATTTATTTTTTATGTTATATTTATTATTATAATAAAAAATAATATTAATAATAATAGTAATAATAATAATAATAGAAAGCATAACAAAACTTGGCAAATCTGGAGTTACTAAATTTTTTTACATTATTTATCTCTATAACAATAATTATATCATTATAAATCTTTCAAATTCATAAAATACATTAAATTCTACACCAATAATATGTAAATGTAAATTACATTGGTATTGCGAATTACAATATATTAGCAATTGAAAAAGATGCAATTTTTCAGAAAAATCCAAATATCTCGATAACAGATGGAGACGCCAAATAATTTCGGCAAATTCGAATTGTGCGTTGAATTTCAAATCCATGTGCCAAACCCCCTTCTTGGAGGGGGGCGGGGGGTAGAACAACTCCAGATTTACCTAAAATGTTTAATATTAACAGAATAAAAAAATTGAATAAAAAAAGATATAAAATTACATTCCACAAAATTGCATTCATATCTATTAATTTTTTCGTTGATGTTTATAACGTAAAACATCGGATCCGAATTCGTCGATTTTTTTCAACTGGCAATTAGTACTCGCTAATACGCGTGCGAAAAACAGTCGCTCCTTCACCGAAAGGTGTTACTTTTGCGCTCGTGCGTTGCTGAGTATTTGACAATTCACTTTTCAATTTCACTTTGTTAGTTCGCCCTCTTCGAGCCGTCAACGCGCGTAATTCATTTACGTATAAATAACGCGGATTACTTTTAAACCCAATGAGACTTTTTGTATGAATTGTTATTACTTTGTTTCAGCAATATTAATAATAATAATAGTAATAATAATAATAATATTAATAATAGAAATAAAAAATGCAAAACAATAACGACACATTATATTTCAATCGATCGTTTGAATTTCTTGTTTGAATTCATATGCGATATCGAAAGCGCGTGGACGAGATACGTAATAATTCGTGCAAGGGGATAAAACCGAATTACATCGAGGCGACAAAAAGTAAAAATAAATTAGAAAAAAATAGACAATATGGTGCGGCGTACGAGGTGGATTGTACTAACCGTAACAGATGCTTCGTTTGGTCCGGTAAAAGAGAATATAGAGGGATTAAGGTACATAAGAATAATTGAAAATTAGACGATAAAGAAGGCAACGTTATTTCCTGAATTTGATTAAATTTTTTTTGCCGTCGAACAATGGCACGAATTTGAGGGTTTTCATTCCGGCGATGGATTCCAATCGGAATTCACGATTTCTGCGGTTGATGGATCAATTTTACGCGTCCATATATTTTCCCTGACTTTATGATTTGTAATTAATTATAACTTGATAATCAACAGCTCATTTATGCACGAGTGGAAATCGTAAAAAAATTGAATGTCGTTTTATTTATAAAAAATTCGCACGTGTTTTTGCGATATTAAAATGAAATATTGAATCATTCATTTTGATCGAATGGTTGATGCACTTTGTGTTGCAACAAGTGCAATATTGATAGTGAAAAGTGGATACTTCACAGTTTGTAATATTGTATTGTATTGTTCGGTATTGTAATCGAAATTACAATATTATATATTATTATTATATTTTTATTATACAATATATATTAATATATATTATTATCAGCGATTTTATACAAAATTTACCAAACAAATGATAAAAATAATGATATAGTCTGTTGTTTTTTTACATTTTTGTTCACTTTTCATGCTTTTATTATCTAGTTTGGTAAAATTTTTAAGATTATTTTTTTCAGTGTAATTAACAATTTTGGTATTATTTTCAAATATATCATACTTTTACTATACATGTATTGTATTTTTTTACTTCTTTTCTCCGTGTATAATTAACTTTTCTATTTGTACATAGAGCACCTTATTCGAATCGTATAGTAATTTCTTTTGCTCGTTATAATAATGTTTAAGCCTTTCACTAATTTTTTTCACGACAGTCAATATATTTCCATTGCTTTTAACCGGCCTACACGTTGCTCACGTGTTATTTTCAAATGGAATTTCGCACAATGGCGAAACAAAATGATTAACGCAAATTTATTCCAGCTGATTTGTAGTTATAACAGGTATTAATTTATCTACAAAATATATGGCCTATACAGGCATTAGCATTTGGCATCACACGCAATCGAATCGCGCGCACATTGAATAGCAAGTTGGTTGTTTCCTTGTCTTAGTTTCATCGGCGATTCACGATGTCTATCAATCATACATATAATTTGGATATAAAAATAAAATTACGTAGACGCGCGAGGCTCGCCTTGTCATACCGGTACCAATCTCGATCGGGAAATCGAATGGCACGGAATGATCTGTGTTCAAATTTCAACCTCTATAAAACAAGGTCGAGGATCAGACTCAGCTTATGGTGTCAAAATATCCTGCGTCTTAAATTCCTAATTGATTAAATTAAAACAAATTTAAGAACGCAAGGTGTTCTGACCCGCTGACCTCCACGCTCAATCAAAATCTAAAAATTTTTAATCCACAAATTTTTGGTTGCATTAAATGCAATCTCACTAATCAGATGTCCTTGGAATTATTGCTGCATATAATATAAATATATATTCGTGTATAATATGGATACATTTATTACACGTATATATAAATATATATTACAAGGCGACATCCCTAAAAAAATTCCCGAATTGGTATCAAATGATATACCAATTCGATGGAGAAGCGATATTTTTGGTTTCATTTTTAAGACGTCAGGTGATTTGCGCGCCAAACAGAATTCCGCAGAAGACCCTGAATCTTAATTGGAACTCTATTATTCTCTTAAGCAATTAATTCGACAAGTTTTATTGCTTTGACCTATAACGTTTCTGTGTTCTCTGTCCCGTCCGTATACATGCACGTGTATGTGTCGGGATGCGAGTGTGCAACGAAAATGAAAACCGGAACACTTGTGATCAGCTTTTCCACGTATTGTCTGACGCAATTGTCAATAAACCGCCGCCATTTTGAATCGCAATCGACACCACCGGAAGCCGCGGCGCTCACAATGGCGCCCGGTCGTACATACTTACGCGCATTTCGCTCTTCCGCTTTCAATTTCCTACAATCAAATTGAGAACGCCGAATTGCGCAATCGTCGCGGTCATCAGCAATTCGGCACAACTGTCACGCAGTCGTGCCAACGGCATTGCCAACGTCGCGAACCGTAAACAAACACAAATTCCGAGCGGTTTGGTCGCAGTCTGAGAAGGATGCATTTCGTTGAATCTTGTATCGATCGTTTCGGCGCGCGGCAACGCACGTCCGAGGTGTAAACAAAACAACCGACTGCGCCACCCGCGGCCGGCTTAATTTAAGACAAACGTATCTTATTGTGCGGGCCTGTTGTCGATTTTAGGCGGCAGTTGTTTTGATTATACGAAACTATTTTAGATTCGTTTGGAGATTCCAACGAGTTTTTACGAAACGATATATTATGAGACAATTTGATTTTCTATTGGTATATATTTTTATGACGTCTTAAAAAATGTTAAAGGTTTTTGTTATTTACGTTTAATCTTATATTTTATTAAAGTCTTATTATATGATTAAAGAGAGTATGAGTATGAGAATAATTCAAAGGAAACTGGTTTCATAATAATTACATTTTGATCCTACATTAAATTACTAACCTATTTTTAAAGATGCTAGATGACGTATTATATGAGAAATGTGCGGTAAATCGGTATGAGATATTTGAGGTTTTTAAATTACAGTCTAAGGCTTTGAAGTATAACTTTAATATAAAAAACCGTGGTTTTAATTATGAACCATGTGACATCGTATATTAGGTTGTCAAGTCGATGATTCAAAGACATCCGGTTTTTTAATTATGAGACTCTTTCGTTTTATTATGAGACAACCATAATAATAAAAAAATACTAATTTATGATTTTATAATAACGCGGGTATCATCGATGAGTGATGAGTCTATATTATCCACTATAATCTACGAGTAGATGTACACTCATTATGAGATATGAGAAATTTTACATCAAAACATCACTGTCTTATTGAACTAATCTAACTCTTTATGAGATTTCTGTAGTTTAAAACTGATACCATGTCGCGATTTAAAGATCGCGGAACAAACCACGAATCATTGACACGGAAACACGGAAACCGGATCAAAAGCACGAATCGGGAATCCGATTATTGAAACAACTATTATCACGTGGGTTGTGTTATCTCGGTAAAACATCCCTCGTATTATTAATTCCGGAACGCGTTCGTAGGGGGCGTTATTTAAATGGTACCTGATGGCGCGCAACATTCGAAAAACCGATCGGCATATCTGCCGTAAACATTTGCACCGACAGCTTGGTTGTCACGTGACGTGGTTATACACACGCGCGAATGTTGAATTCAGTCGCGGTTGGAGTGACACCGACAATGAGAGAAAGGAGGAGAAAGTGGAAGAGCAAGTGGGAGGGGGGAGGGGGTGTAGAAAAAAACAGAGCGTAAGCGGATTTGAAAGAAATCCGTCGTTTTCCTGGCATTTTTACCGCTTCAACTCCAGCATGCTTGACTTTTTTGTCGCTTCGATTACCGCGTCTTTCATTCGAAATTTAAATGCTGCTTGGACTCATTTGTGTAATAAGTGTTATTGCAATGTACCACGTTCGTGTACGCAAGCGCGTGACCGATGACGTCAAAGCGGCATCGCGAAGATTATCAGCGGCGAAATCTTGATTGATTGCACGTGATTTTTGTGTTACGTGCGTCAGTTTATGGAAAGAGTTTTTTTTCTTGTTAAAACGTCTCGGTAACTCCCTTGGGTTCGAACGGATTGTGATTGGCGCCAAAAACGCATGGTTCGGTTTTGGCGGGAAAATTGGGAATATGGGATAAATAGCGCGGATTAGGAGGTTCATTCGATAAAAGGATTTATTTTGGTTTCTGAAGGATGCGAGTGCTTTCAATTTGATTAAAATGTATTTATTGCCACGAACATAACCTACAAATTGAATTCAATTTTAATGTTTATATGGATTCGTGTGTTTTGAATTGAAAATTCAAATGTTTGTGCAAATTAATCTCATGTAAAGTGTTATTTATTATACGATTGACTCAAGTAGTTTGTAACTTTTTGGCGCATCGTTACAAAGCAATTTTGTGACGTTTAATTTAACAGCTTATTTGTTACAACAAAGTGTAGGCGTGTTCAAACATAAACCGTAATTGAAAATCTATCGGATAATTTATTAAATGTTTTTCGCAATTAAATATTGTTGCGTCAATAATATGTAATTAAAATAACGAAATTATTGTATCGGTTTAAATTGTACAAACAAAAAATAAACCAAACAAAATTATTCAAAAACATTAAAATTAACACCAACGGTACTAAAAGCGCGTTTGCTCAGTGCGCTGTTAATGAATATTAGCATACATCAACGAAATTCCCTGAAAGTGCTTGAAAAAAAAAAGAAAAAATTTTTTTATTTAGCGATCTACTAATGTAGTTTATCATATCAAGCGTGTTTTCATTGGTTTGCATTAACAAAGAAAAATGTGTTGAATTCTTTTTGAAAGTTGACTTTGATGAAATTCAATTTCGGCATTACTCGTTACGCAAGTTGAACGTTCGTTTGCTGAAATTATAACCTATTATTATTACCCGTTACTATCGATTGTCACTTCTTGCTGTATAATTTTGATCGACGAAGCAACATCAACGGGCTAAAGGCGTGATTCGCGAGTGGTTGTTTTGAATAAAACGTTCAAATTTATATTCAAACGAAACGACTTATACTTTATCTTTATCATTTATTTGAGACTAAATAGGGTAGAATAATTGGGCACCGATTGTCACCGCGGAAGAACCGACGGCGGACAACTTTGTGAAACTTTATAAATAAACAGTTTTTTATATGTTTAAAAATAAATACGTAAATGCGGATAGGTTTTTAGCGTTGCACTTTTTCGTGCGGATAAAAATAATGTCAGTTTGTACAGAATCTAAATCGAGGGAACACACGAAAACGTTTAACCAAATGGGAAAATGCGACGCGAACGCGTTATTTCATTTTTACGTTTTCGATACATTTTAAACGGTGTCCTTTTTGATCCAAAAATAGTCCTTTTTGAAAGTAAAATAGACATTTGACGTCATAGATTAATTAACTCTTAAATATAACTATTTTTGCCAATTGAAACAAAATTTTATTTAAAACTACTTTGATCGTTAAAATGTGTTGTGTAAAGGGCGCCCCCCTATGGGGGGCTACATTTAGGCCACGGGCATTGTCACTATATGAGCGCCATCTTCTGGAAGTTTCGTAAACTAAACACGACTTTGTTATACTATTTTTATTATGACTCGATGTAAATTTACAAATAAGTATAAAAATAAATTATATATAATTCTTGAATATATAATAATTTCGAAGATTAAAGATAATGCTTATTATTCCGATTCGTTCCAGACTACCCGGATTGGCAGAAAATGGAAATAATTATAAAGAAAACTTTTGATAAACGACATGTAATAGACTTCGCTGTCGACGTTGTAATTTTCTCTCTTTCTTCTTTCCAGTTTGTCATTTTCACTTGATATTTATGCAGTATCTGCTTATCTTGATGCTCGCAATTAACTTTCGTCTTTGTCCTTGTTATTATATCCGACGCTTGCGAGCAAATGAAACGACTACTAATATTCTTAAATATCAATTTGTTCGAAATTACATTGACTGATGCGACATTCGGCTCAACGAAATCGAAATAATTTTAACAGAACCTTTGCCTCGTCTAAAATTAGATCCAATCCACATGCAAGAGCCTGGGAGCATCAAGCAAACAGCTTTAATCTTCAAAATTAAAAATCCAACCCGCATTCAAAATCCTCTTTGCTTAGCAGAATTTTTCCAAGCAGAATTTTTTCACCCAAATGTTATTCGGATCGTAACATCACGAATGAGATGTTTTTATCAATAAATACCTCTAATTGCATCATCTCCTGCATACAAAAGTATCGGCACGGTTCCGGCCCCACACACAGCGGCTTTACCAAATTTCCATACAGTCATCTTCGTCGCGCTTATAGCGGCCGCGTGCGAGACAGAGTACGATATACATTAATCCGTGACATTCCCATCCGACAACGTTGGCCCAGTACCTAGCCAGATATATTCCTAATTCGAACCACCAATTTCACGCAATTTCCTCGTAATTCTCATTCCTCTTTCCGTTTTCTATTCGCAAAAGGGATTTCGCATCCCGAACCAAGTAATCCGAACGAAAGTCATTCCTCTGATTTTAATTTGGCGCGCGGCAAAAAATGGCAATGTATCGGTGTATCAAATACCATTGTCCACCGGAGACACACGACTTGCGGATGATGTTCAGGATTTGCACATTCAAACACGGATACACGCGCTCTTGCATATACATACAGATATATACGTATACGGCGCGCATACACGTGCACGAGTACACGCACACGGCGCGGTACGAAAGCTCGACGACACGGCTTTCTGCTCCACCTGGTAGTCACATATGCACTCGTATGTACACATAGGACGTATCGCGTATACATGACCGAGCATATAAGCGAATACATAGGATTTTGCCATCGACGACATAATACCGCAGCACAATGAAACCGGGTCGAAGCTTCCCTTGACACACAGCATCGTTCAAATAATTAAATAAAACGTAGTCTGCATTTTGTCAGGGATATGTACATACGTGCTTACTGCGATTTTATGTCAGCTAATGACGTCGACGATAATCCCACCCGACGATGCAATTCGCGGAACTACGCGACTCCGAAGCAACCGAGCGCCGGCTGCATTTTTAACAACGCTTTTATGAATCCGGTCGTTTGCTAATGTCAGTCCGTTACAAAGCCCCGATGAATTATTTAGACCCGCGGCGAACGCGACGCGCCTGCAACAGCTGCCGCGCGTCGATCCCGACGCGTCCGGGGACGAACCAAGGAACACGAAACCGAACGCATGGTGTGCGGGAAACGACGAGTGTCCCATTCAGAGCGAAGTTGGTTGGGAGTGAATTTGAGTCGTTTCGGGTTGATTTTGGATTTCTGCACGCAGAGAAGAGATATGTTGATTAGGGAGGATGATGGAGGACTTGATGATTGAGGATTTTTTGCACGAAGGTCGGAGACTTAGGAGGAGATTTAAAGTTTGAGTTTGGGAATGAGAGAAATTGAGGGAGAATTTTGGGTAGATGATCTTATTGAGAGGAGAAGAACCGATGTTAAGTGTTTGAAGTCCAGGGAATATTATGGATTTCTGGTTAGATTTGTTTAAATTTTGGTTGGACCAACTTGGTAATTGAATTAGGGTTTATGATCCCAAGATCTATGTTGCTGAACAGTTTTAAGATAGTTCTAACACTAACTCATTTTCTTAGGAATATCTTAAATTTTAAATATAAATATATTCTATAAAGTAAATGCTAATATTTTATTCTACAAATTTTGGATTTTGACCGTTTAGCTTCTGAGAAATTGCGATTACAAATTTAAAATTTTAACATGTTTTACATAGGAATATTATAGGAACTGTATTAATTTCTTTAAATATTTATGTTTGCCTTTTTACGATATTTATAATAATTAAATAATATAATATAATAATATAATAATTAATAATGTCACTTAGGATGTTTTAAGGATGACTTTAAGAAAAATTTGTGACTATCGACCGTTTAATTGTAGAGTTATTTATAAAAATGTAAGATTCGGACGGTACAATGTGTATAAC
>JABFQC010000083.1:0-39649 GCA_022817085.1 Psilanteris sp. ZL-2020
TTAATTGTACTGATTTTACTGGCAGTAAAGTTTTAGTAAAAGAAGAAATTATATGCCTAAACAAGTTAAATGAAGATAGCTTTATTACTGACAGTACTTTCAGTACAATTAAAAACACGGCCTATATGTGTGTCTGTTAATTATCTAAGACTAAATAGATGTTTTCTCATCCACGACTTAATATGAAATCGATATCCAATAATTCATTTTTTCTGTCGTTGAATTTATTTTCTATTTAGTTGAAAACTTTATTCCGTACATTAAATGATTATATTGCAATAATGAATGTTTATTATGAAACGAAAATGTAATCCACAACGTAATTACATCGTAAATTTACTTTATGTTTTCAAAGTAAATAGTTGCTAATTTATTAGTTTACACATTTAGTAAGTGATATTGCCGTAGTTTCTTTTAATTATCGTTACATATTAAGTCTTTTTAAAATCAATAATCAAGTCAATTTACATTTATGTTGCGGCAAAGTAAAACAATTACTGGCATAAAAATGTAACAAACAAAATTAACGAACCATCCTAGTTACATCGCATGTTCCACTATGTACGCAGGTTCGAAAAATATTTCAATCAATATAACTTCTATCCTGTACACGGTAGCTCTCTAATAATGTATAATCATACGTATTTGATATATTAATTCCAGAAAACGAAAATCAATTTTGTATCCTTTGTTGGACAAAAACTTAAAAACTGTTCCTCAATGTTAAACGCAATACTATTTCCCAATCAAATAGTATTTAAAGTTTGCATTATCTAATATTTGAATGTATTGGGATATGCGAGTGTTCTACGCATAACGCGTAGCAGGAACTTCGCACGGATAGCAATTGCAAGTTACTTCGATTGATCGGGTGTGCGTCGGGTTCGTCTGGCTTCGGGATTAAAAGTCATTGCCGTCGTTGAAAGGGAGACGAAAATAAAATCGAAATAATCGACGGCGGTGGACGCGCTAACGAAAATGAAAATAAAAATCATAATAAAATGAGGCAAGTAAGTGGAGATCGTGCGAAATTGGTGGAAAAGTGATAAAAGGAGGGATGGCAGGAGGGGGGCTAGTTTTAGTGAGTCAACGTTATCCCTTTGTTTCACGGGTGTGTGTAAGTGCACTTAAAAAATGTAAAAATGCTCGAGGAACGACTGTCGCAGTTTCGCCCGTATATTTCCTCGGTCGGACACGAACGAGGTTTACACAGGTGAAACGGCCAGATAAACGGCCAAGAGTATGGGTGGTGAATATATATATAGATATATATGTATATAGGTGGTGAATATATATATATATGTGCGAGTACGCGCGATGCTGCCTTTCCACTCAAATCCCTTGCCTGTCCGGGGTCATTTTATTTTCACTTTCCGCGTTTTATTTTCCGCGCATCGGCCAGCTTTGGACCTGGAACTAAGCCACACAGACACGCCACTAAGCCATGAGCTTCGAGCGAACTCGTCTCTTTGCAACGGATTAAAAGGAGCCCGCCGCGTTTCGACTCTTTTTCTCGTCCTCCTTCCACGTCTTTTTCATCCAGTCTCGCTTTTTACTTGTCTGTCTGACGGTTTTAGTTTTTCTTTCTTCCGATCCCTTTCGACACTTACGTTTTCTCAAACATTTTTTCCATTATTTCGTAATAATTCGTATTTCCGAAATCGTAATACGTCACAAATTAAATCATTTTTCGCAAATGCCACCCTTACAAATGAATCCAATAGAAAGCGTCGTTTTATTTTGTTAATTTCATTTTCATGTCTGTAATAATAATCTCAAATTTATCTCCACTTCCATTCAAATCGTTTTAACATTGAAGACACACGTTTGTACTTATACGGTTTTTATCTGTTCCTACGGTAATATTATTTTATATATGAAATTTAAATAAAAATAAGTTCCGTATTATTTTTATCAAATATTTCGAAAGCACGTAAACCTTTGAAAATTGTGCGCGCATATCATTTTCTTTTATATGCCCGTAATTCATTATTTGAATATTACTTTTCCCGCATCTACAATAATTTTACACATAGCCGTAATATACCTTTTGTACACCGACTTAATGTAAATAATGGCAATTTTTTTCGTTCCATAATGTTTTACTTTCGTTTTGCATTTAAACCCACGTGGAGCGTTCGTGTTCGCGAGGCCAAATTGTTTGACACACAAAAGATTGAAAACCTAGATTGATCGAGAAATAAATGCCACCATAAAGGCTTTTAATGTCGCCGCATAAAAATGTTTATTCCTCCTGAATCAACAACTATTAGCTAATTATAATTGGTCTCCAATTTCGCGTGCGCAATTTCTTCTTTTTCGCGCAAAATTCGTTCGAATCGACGAACGTTCCAACCCTTACTTTTTGCATCAGAAGCAGGCCAATGAACGCGTGACTTTGAAGAGATTGACCAATAGCCTCTCTTGTGGTAAACCGGCTGTACTGGCAAATGGATTATTGATCAAAATTCAAGAGGCGCGCTCAAACAATGGCTGAAGAGGCGTCCCGGCAATGTTGTGAAAAGCAAACGAATTTTCGAAACGCGTCCCCGCGAATAATTGAATCGTATTATAAGGCTCCGAAATAACGCATCGGTATCAGCGGGCCGTATCGGTGTGCGAATTTTTCGATCGATCCGCGCACCGTAAACCTTTTTTCGTCCAATCAAGAACCTGATCGGCGAAGAACACAGCCGATGGATTAATTGATAAGGAATAATTAATGATCGGATACAATCGGTATTTTCAATCGAGCGGGTGATTTAGATTTAGAGGAGAGGGGCGAGTAAAAAAGGCCCGCTCAATGAGATCTTTTACGGGATAGCCGCTGAAATATGGCGATCCAGTTTCGTACCCCGCCCACGAGACGCGTCCGAACGTTTCGAAGCAAAAAGGAGAAGATTTTTGTTCCAACGTTATATGATTGAAATTAAACTTGGCTATGCACTCGGAGACGTTTAATGCGTTCGGCGTATTTTGCGATGTTTATCGCACGAACTTATTTGTCCGAATCCGCCGGGTATCGATCGCTCGTTGATCCGCGAGTCTGGCGGTTACGCAGCCGTGTGAGATAAAGGGACTCGACGAAGCGTCGAAATGATTTCCAACAGCTCGATAATTTACAATGCGACCGAGGGATCGGCTGTCGCTGGAGACAATAGAGATCCGCGATGAAAACGAATATTGGGCGGACACGGAATTAGCACGCCGAGCAACTCGGCGGAGCTTAAACGAGGGGTACCGCTCCTCTCGGTGCCACCACCGTTTCGCACAATTATGAAGATAAAGCCATCCACGTCATGAATCGTGGAATTATAAAAGTAAACCTTTCGGGGCATCTCGTTTTCTATAACGTTCGCGAACGCGAGGTCTTTAACTCTGCCGTTGTTGGTAATCAAAAACAAAATAAAAATAATTACCCGCGCGAACGAGTCTCCTAATAAGCTTCCCGGGTCATAAAGTGGAGAATTTATATATCAAATGTCCGTAATTAATCAATCGTTATTGTCTTATATTTAGGTGTTACTATTAATTACGGCGGTTAATCTTGTTTGCTTTTGGTTTAATAATAATTGGATTAAAATATACCATAGACAAAGTTTAACGCGCCAAGGTAGATGAACACGGTTGGTTTATTCTGCATGAAAATTGAAGTAATTGTATTATTCGTTTAAAGAGTTAATATTTTAAATGATATTATTATTCTTTTTCAAGTCGGTAATTTACTTGCGTAATAGCACTAAACTTAACGCTACGTAAGAAAATGAAGCCGAAAAATTTTATGGAGTAATTTAGGAGTTACGGCTTGATCTAAGTTATCTTTAGGTGGGTCTTAGCAAAAGACGTGCTCCAAATTTAAACGTCGGAGAACTGGCTGTTCAATTGGCTGGTTCAGTACAATTTCCTTCATTCTCAAACTCAAAACGGTCGTGCGTTTCTACACTGGTAATATACGGAAAAACGACTTCTTTTCTCATTGCGGAAAGTACAGTGTTTCATTCGACGCTATATCTTGCCCGGCGTTTTTATCTCAGTCCGAAGGGAGGGCAATTCGACTGGCACTTCAAGAAAGAGAATGGTAATTTATAACAAAGTAGTGTTATTTCACAAAATTTTTTGACTTTTTATGTTTCCGGAAGGGTGCCAAATACGCCGTTGATACCCGCTGAGTAAGCCGGTTTTATTAGGTCTTGAATTCAGGCTCGATACTGCAAAAGAATATCGCAGAGAGAAATGTTTACTGCGAGGGTTCGAACTGAATGAAAGTAAGTACCACTGCAGCATTGCGGTTAAGCTTACGATTTCGTTTCGAATTTCATATTCGTGTCTTATTTTTGCGCCGATTGCGACGGGAAATAGAGTTGATATAACTTTAACTAATGATTCAACGTCGCCTTTTTTATTTATTAAAAAACTGCATACGTAGTAATTGGGTAAATAAATCAGATACCAATTACCGATATCTGCGATGCATTAGACTAATCAATTTACTCAAAATGTCTGCGGACCCGGAGTATTTTGCACTTTGAGAGATGCTATTCATCAGAAAAATAATATTCGCAAATTTTGTTCGAACATTTCCCCAGAGGTATATTAATTCGGTTATTCTACTCCAACGCGTTTCGCTATTCCCTTTTTGTAATAATGGGATATTCAGCGATTGTAGCCCCCGGTCGATTTAATCTGAATGAAAGTTGAAAATGAAAAAAAATAAAGTCTAGAAACCCAATTCAAAACTACTACTAACCAAACTTGAAAACCGATAGAGGTTTAAGTTTCATAATTTTTTAAAAAAAATTGGTTGTCGCGTGTGTTTCCACACAAATCCTCTTTTCCTTACAATTTTTCCTTTTTCTGGCTTCCAAACATGAAAGGCTTTTCTTCACTTTTCAGGCTGAGCGACTGCAAAACAATACACATTGTGGCTAAATTAAAATCGCCTCCGGTAAGTTTTTACATTTTGCTATTAAACGAGATGCTACGCAAAGTCAATGCCACGTGTTTTTTATGTTTTATGCATATATATATTACATTTTTACGCATATTCTGCATGTTCCCTGATCATGTATATTTACATACAGTTTCTTGTATAACAAATATTTATAAATAAATATTCGTACACGTGTAAACACAACTGCGAATATATATATACACACATAAAGATATGCGCTTATAAACCAGCAGACGCCCGAAGCGTTTTATTTTAGTTTCTGCATATTTCTTACCAGATTCTAAGTCGTAACTATAAAGCAAAATTTTTTCCGCGTAATATTCTTTTTCCCTCTGTTTCCTCTATTTAATATGACAAGGAATTTTATTTCATATGTAATATAATACAACGTACAAGACATATGTGTTAAACCGAGATTCTATTATTGCACTTAAGTTAAAAGGTTTAGCAAGGAGCGCACGGTAATTAAATCGTCAAGCGGAGAATCTATATTGCTTGTGTATATCATACCGAGCACAATCAATTTTAGTGCATAATATGAATGAAATATTTTTATTTGAATTTTTCGCACACTGCATGCGCAAAGTTTTTCTTTACCCAATTCAAGTGACAGGTGGCGTCAATTTGCTGACAAGCACTGAGTTTCAAAAGAGTTGAATATTTGCGAAAATATCTCGCAACGCGATGGTTTTCCCAATGTACAGTGTAAACTTTTTGCCTCTCAGTGGAAGGACGATTGTATATCGATTGCGGTATCAATCATACATTTTGACGCTTGACAGACGCGGTCAATAGCAGACACAAGCTGCATAGTTATTGCACAAAATTATTTCTGCGCTTCATTGACAGAGTCTGCACCAAAATTTTATAGCTCGATGAAAAATGTCGTTTCATCCTTCGCGCGATATATATAGATACAGGCAATACATTTTTTTAACACGAATTCTCGGTAAAAAGAATATAATTGTGCGCGTTTAATTTATGAATAGCTGTAAAATTCCTGTTTGACAAAAATACATTTTTTTGTTGATAATAAAAAGCAGATTTGGAAATACGGCTTGTCAGAGCCAATACGGACGAAATTAATTTCTAAAATGCGGGCTTTGAAAGCACGGACGGAGTTGTACATATTTTTCAATTCGAATCATTTGAAACAACTGCGTTTACAGTTCAAATCCCAAGTCACTGTGACTCGGCTAATTCGACTGTTTTTGTTATCGCGTTGTTTGAAGCTTTTAAAACGCCTATGGCCATTAAGAAATATTTATCGCAACTACAGAGTCATCAGCCATCTTTTTGTCATCGCCTAATGTTTCTCTGTCAGTGCATAATTCACGATTAATTGCTCACCATCAAGAGTTCAAGCTAAGCACCCTCGACTTTTTGTCTCGCGTGTCGCGATAGTTGGCTGTATTCGCGAGAATCTAGCCGCTCCTCGGAGTTATGCTTCGGGCTGCCTCAATGCCGGCGTCCTAATGCAACGTAACATCTAGGAAATCCTCCTTTAACGATCTCATTTGCCGCGACAACATTAAAGGATAAAGGGGAAACGCGAAGGCATATCATTGCGTCGGTGACTCGCAAAGTCACAAATGAAAGCCCGGACGAGGAAGCGACATTTTTGCAACGAGCGATTCGAAAAACAGTCCCGAACCACCGACGAGTTTGGCGGATAAATTTAATTAAAACGATTGCATTCATCATTACGAGTTAGGAGATTACATTCGTGTAATCTTGATACATTTCTTTCGAAATTAGATTGTCCGGAATCTTGGGCATTTATTTTGGTGAGGTATGGTTCCGACAAGATAAATCTTTGCGCCGTGGGTGTTAAAAGATAACAGGAACGAAGCGCGGAAGAAAACTCGATAACGTCGGGGGATGAAACTCGAAAGTCATTCCAGTCATTCGTCTTGGGGTTATGTCCTGCGTGGTAGTGATTCGTCGATAAAAAATTAATGGCGTTTTGGGTGGACGCGAGAATTTTGTTTCCAATTACACGTCGAAAATATATATATATATATATATATATATATAATTTAGAGCCTGCATTACTGAGGTGTTTATGTTTAATTTGGCGTTTCCTACGTTGGAGCTGTCGCGCTTCTGAGATTCGTGAATGATGTAGGCGGATCACGGTGGAAAATGAGGCAACGGTAAAGAATGATAAAAGGAAAAAAGCTTGTCACGCTCCTGGGCCATTTTCTTCATCCTGCTACGTCTCCGAGACAGGATATTACAAGGGGAGATATTTTTCCCCGAAGAAATTTTGCGTTTATTGCACTTATTATCCCAGTTTTCTTAACATTGGTTTCACTTGTTTCACCGTGGGTGCCGAGCCGTACAGCCTCCCGGATTAATAACGAAATATTTGTCCTTGAATTCACGGTTATGATAAGGTTATTCTATCAATAACGTAAGGCAAGTGAAACCGGAAATTAATTTGTTTTGTTGACACTCGCGTTTCGGCGACTGACAAATCGAAAAAATCAATGCTGAAATTGAATTTAAATTTCCGCTAATGAAACGAAATTCAAGGATCAAATCTTACGTTTTGGCGTTCGCCTTGCACGCGATAGAGTTTAATAAATTTCTATGGCAAATTCAATATCACGCATAGTATTGAATTATTAATTTCCGATCCATCGTGTGTACGCGCGCACCGAGTCTGTACTGTTTGATGCGAATTTCGCTGCGAACAATCGATATTTCCCTTATTAAAGAAGCCGCGGCTGGAGAAGATTCGCGTACTGGCAAACAAGGTACAAAAACCTTTTTGCCTTGTTTGGCCGACAGAGCAAATACTTTTATACGCGAGTAATTAATCGCATTTGAAGTTGGTTAACTCCTTAGCGAAAACGGAATACTCAACGAGCAAACATTAGCGTGGAAATATCTGTCCCGTGGTCGAAGTTAAAACGCAAAGAGTAAATGAAATCATTGAAAAGTTGCGGCATCCCTTTCGGCCTGCTTTGCGCGCACGCGTTTGTTCGGGCCGCTGGGAGATACGAAATAAAGCAGCTGCGCTAAATTGGCTGTTTTATAAAAGTAAACTTATTACTACTTGCGGAATATCGCGCGAGATCGAAAAATGAACGAGGGAAAAGCCGAGTTGAAAGAGCAGTTCGCAAAACCTTAACGATTTTATCGCGCCCTAAAATCAGATACAATTTCATTTGGCAGGCTAAGAAAAGCTGCAAAGCTTAACGACTCGAAGTCATCGTGAGTTTAATTAAAGTCATACAAAACTTCGAGGGGGAAGACTTTTTAAGCAGGCTAATGAAAAAATGAACATTGCTGCTACTGATGTACGTTCTCAAGACCTTGGATCAACAGGTTCGATGGAGTACGTATCGAACCAACAAAAACCTGATAAACGTTTGAATGTTTGTAACTCGGCCTTCCATACGTCATCCGCGCAGAAAAAGTGACGTGCGCATACAGCGTTCATGTTTATTTGTCTATTGTCTTTGTTCATTCGGTACGTACCGAATCTGAATACTGAAATGAACGAAGACAGAAAACATCTACGCGGTGTAAAAAATAAAGTTACTAACTCGTGAGGTTTAAATTATACAATGTATGTAGAAAAATCGGTGGTTTGCCGATATTAATAAAGGGCACATGCATGGCCTATGTATTGCTGACGACGATCGACATTGTTCATGGCACACGCATGGCCCGATCATCGCCAAAGAATCATTGGTACGATTGTTTAAACAGTCCTTGTCGAATCATATTTTTCAGGTCGTAGGCCAATGATTGGGCCATGTAAGGCTCATGAATTGGTGGACTTTGTAATAAAACATTGTTTATCTTGGTTCGCCGATTGTTAAACATCATTGGGCCATCCATATTTGGCCTTTCATCCCGACGGTTTATCGAATATGAACGGTTGCCATGCATGGACCTTGCATGACCCGATCGCTTTTTTCTACATGGGGGTTTCGCTCAATGTAAAACTTTGTCGTATGGACGAATACGAAACGGTTGTAATAATAACAATATAACGTCTTCACTATTTAATTACCATTTACGTCAGAACTTGATTTTATATATGACTCAGCAATATCCCCGCATCGCTTCCATTATTCTCAATCGCTCGATGAATTATAAGAAACGGCGGATCCCATAGTGCACTTTCAATGAGATTTCGTTTGCCGCAACATTCGTGGATTGGATAAAACGGAATGCTAGATCATGCTACGTATCTACGTTGGGCGACGGCCTGCTAATAGAGCCGAAACATCAATACGTTATTCGACGCCGTGTCTTTCTGTTTTATCGACAGCGTAATTCGAACAGCACAATGCCTTCAAATCGGATTACGCTCCTCGAATGGCGACTTATTTCTCCAAGGAACACGATAAATGACGTCGGTTGTTGCGCGCGCGGTCAACCCAAGTTAGCTGCGCGCCATCGCGGTTTGTTGATTTTATTTGAGCATTATTTGTGAGTGACGTTTCTCGTTTGTCCGTAGCAATTATCGATTCAAAAGTTCGCTGAATGTTCAGTTGTTGGTTAGTTAATGTTTCAGAAGTCAGCGAAATTGCGTTCGATTGTTCATCCGGAGGGACACGGAAAAAGCGTTCGCCTTCGTGAGGGAAACTTTGGTGCACTCGGCAGGACTCGAGGCCCGGTTCCGGACGCTGAACTGCATTTGGCGATGGGCCAAGACATGCCGCAGCTAATTGTCGCGAGAACTGCCCTTTCGAAAACCATTACTTCGCACCCTTTCCGACTTGGAATGCACATGTGTGCGGTTGGAACGGCATTATAAAAGCTCTCTATTATCGGCGCTAATTTTAAGGCGAAACTTTAACCTAATTGACTTTCTCTGTTCAGCATGAACTGTGAAAATTATACTTTATTCTCGCGCATTTGTTGTGCGTCTTAATGGAAACATAATGGAGTGAATATTTATTAGCGCGATAACTCAATTTCGGGAACAGTATAAATAATACAATATCTGTATGTATATACATATATATGTGTGTTTTATTAGCATGCAACGTAATTATAGATCCAGACGAAATTGTACCATACGTACACAGGCGAGTAACCCGCGACCCTCTTAAATTATTAGATAACCGTAACATTGTGTGTTTTTCTTATTTACGTAGTTTGCGTACCTAAAATATTGCCAGTTGGTGTAGTCGCGCACGCATATTGGACCTTCACCATGGTCGCGTTTATCGATCCGTGCGTATATTTTTTACGTCGCTAGACGGGCTGAAGACAATTTACAGACGCACGTAAAATTAAGCGTATTTTGCAGGAACACTCGTTGAAATAATCCATTGGACGTAAAATTTGAATATTTTGGAACAAATTAAAAAAGGAAAGAATACATATAAACACAAAAAATAAACAAAGTCGCGTTGAGTGAATCTATTTTCTTTGTTTATATGACGATTTTCTCTTTTGTGTATCCTTTTTTAATCTGTTTTTAAAATTCTAAAATCTTGAGATAAAAGGATTGTTTTCAGAGTGTAACTAATCGAGAACGACGGGTGTATGAGATATCAAGTAAAGCCGCGGTTAAACACGCATTTATTATTCATTACTGTAATTAAAGTTATTAAAATAGAACTCTGAGTTGGATCGTAGTGCAGTAATTGACGGGTAATATTGTTTTCGTTGGAATATATTTATAGAATAAACGAACAATAAACCGAACATTTTTGTGGCGTTGGAAAATGTTTATGCAAAATTTATTCTAGTTGTCATCATAGTTGAAATATATCTTGCGCAATATCGAGCCGAAATGAATAATGATAATGAAACTGTCGGTTAAACGTTCGTTTGTACTTGGCTTGGATATAACACGAAGAAAGCGAAAGAATCGGAGACGACTTTTCCAATGGCGACATTATAAAATACGATTTGCAACGGGACACGTTGCGCGCAGCGACTTCTCGCGCGTTTTAATTTGTCTTAGGTGGCCTTGGGCTGTGTTCCATCGGCGCGCGCGAGTCGCAAAGAAAACTGGCGCTCGGTTTTTTCTGTTCAATAAAGAACGATCGGCGTACCTAGTTAGCTGCTGTTACAATGCACAAAGAGGAATAAAGCGAGCAGCGACTTCGTCATAACATCCTAACCAAGGTCTTGTGTCAACAGCAAAGGTGTGACCGATAAGTATATAACGTTATCCAACGATTAGCCCATTAATTTCTAAAAGCTTGTAGTGGAAGGCTTTCAACTTGTTCACTTTCATAAACTACTCCGAGGACACTTAATTAGCGAAATTTTTAATTTGATTTAACGAGCAAATTTCATTATTACTTTGTTAAAAACTGTTTATACAGTCATTAAATTCGCCGAATATTTGTGCTTGGAACGAAGTAATCATTTCATTTCTGTCCCGAGGAGAATGTTTTGATAAACGAAAAACTTTAGCAGAGAAAATTGCGCGTAAACATTGATGCCACGGCGATTCAATTAATATTATTAAATTGATCGCGTAATAATATCAAATACGATTAGTATACGAAATGTAATGAAAAGTATTATTTGCGGGGAAACATTGCGCGAATAGAAAGCAAATAGTCGTACGAGACACGAAAAAAGTTGACGTTTATTTTGAAAATAATGTAAAGTACTCAAAAGCTTGGTCGACTCGGGTCTCGTTAGTTTTTTTTTCTCTCTTTCCTCTTCGTTCTTGTATTCTCTCCCAATATTTGCGGTATTTTTCTTCGGGTATGCAAAAGTCAACGAACTGCGTAAAGATTTGGCATCGAGAACGGCTCACCTAAGGTAAATTTTTGCGCGAGATAAGAAGTCACGGGAAGAGCTCGCACCGAATGAATCGCACGGTTTGGCACGTGATAAAGAATATTGAGTCTTGGCATGGACTTAGTCCAAGCAACTGATTTCTGTCTGAATATCTTGGCGCCCTGGCATCGGTGCATTCTCCCGAGATCCGTTTTCGCTTTCTTTCTCCACTTTTTCGCGCCAGCAATTGCCGAATAATTTGACAATCATTCCGAGATGGCGATATTTGATCCAATAACTGCTTGCGTTCCGTTCGAATACGGCAGTGTAAAGTGATCCAAATAATCGTCATAAGAACTGATCCAATACGATTTCGGCCAATTTAAATCACGGCTTTTAACAGTCTTATTTCAGGAGGGATACACAACAAAGAAACGGTTCTTGTTTAAGGTTTCATAAACACAAATGATGCTTTTAAAAATACTCGTTCCTGTTGTTAAGAAGACGCTACGAAAAAAGTTTTAATAGCAATTTATGATACACTTTGTTATTATTTATAGGTCGTAACGAGGAACCTCCTCTACCACGTGTCCGCGCTTTTTCCTTTCTTCTTTTTTTAAAAGTCTAAACTCTAATTTCCGTAAGTTAAACGCGTTCCGAACTTCAAAGAAGAAAACATCATAAAAATCTTCAAAAAATGAACGTACATATATCTAAATATAAAGACGCGGGCAATATATATTCGGCCAAGTGATTTTCATTATGGAAATACACGGAGTGCGTTGAATTCCGTAATAACTGAGGACCGTCAATGACTAATTGTGTTCCACTTTGATCGAATCCAATGAACTCGTTTATTGCTGTTAAATCGTAATTAGATTAAACTTTTGTGCCAGAGTTAGGCTTTTATCATTCATATCGCACACACTAAACGAGTATTCAAAAAAAGAGAAAAAAAAGGAAGACAAAAGAAAGGAACACAAAAATGTATCGAAATTGTATAGTTTACCAAATGAGCCGCGCAAATTGAAACGCATGATCAATAAATAGTCGGTATTTATAAATTTCAATCAAGTTTCATCGCTGATATTGCGTTACCATAAACTATCAATTTCAATTGTTGGACGTACACGGATACAGATATAACGATCGTTAATTAAAGCCGAGAATTTTGAAACTTTAATGCAGACTGTTCAATAAGCAAGTATTCGCTTTCCCAGTCATTTACGCTATTTTTAGTGCGAGTAGGCCACGCTGGGATGCGGAATTTCACGATT
Organism: Psilanteris sp. ZL-2020; assembly: GCA_022817085.1. Lineage (NCBI taxonomy): Eukaryota > Metazoa > Arthropoda > Insecta > Hymenoptera > Scelionidae > Psilanteris > Psilanteris sp. ZL-2020. The sequence continues at coordinate 12,943 of JABFQC010000083.1, forward strand.
CATTTAGCGCTGGCGTTCCTCTCTAGACAACGGTTTAATCCTACTCGGATAACCGGAAATGCCGTGTTAGTAGGCGTCGGCCGTTTTTTGTCCCTTTTACGGGGATTTGGTCGATGAGTTTCTATCTTTCGTCATTTGGCGTAAAGCGCTGGATGGCGCTTTTTATACTTGGCATTTCGTGCCTGCGATCGCAATCATTCGCGAATATCGATAGAAATCGCGAACTTTTCGTGCTGTAAGCTGGAACTTTAACGATATGAGGATTACTCGGCATGGAAACCTTAATTACATAATCCCTTATCGAGGATTACCCTCGCGTAATTACTTTACGTTCGTGGATATTCCGCCGGAGACTATCCGGTTAAGGACACCGAGCGCAATGAAACGTTTAGTTGCGTTACGGTGGTTCGAATCACAAGTACTATTGCCGAGGACCTTTTACTATGTAAATTACACAATCGCGATATTTCCCGATTATCCCTTTTTCGCGGGAAATATTCAAATAAACAATATTTTCAATTATATTGAGTATACTCTCATAGATATATATAAACGAACAACGCCGACAACGTTAAAAATGCGAAGAATTTGAATGCTAGGATTTTAAGAATATTATATATATATTGTGCACGGAAATTTTGTATTATAAAAACGTATTGTTCGAACAATTGAACCACAGGTTATATTATTCAGTTATGCATATTAATAATAATAATAATAATAAATAAGTTACGCGATAAATCATGCATATGCATGAGTATAAATAATTTATTATAGTAATATTCAGGATAAATGAATTTAATAGTACATTAGTTGGTTATAAATATCAAAACAATTGATGCCGCGCGTATTTATGATTAAAAAAATCTTCTTTATAACACGGGAATTGAAGCAAATATCCTGAAATTACCGGCAATAAATAAAAAGAATGTTATCCGAAATATATGATATTTGTCTCAATACGTGACAACTATTGATAAAACTCTATTTAGTCCTTTATCAAACTACGACTTTGTATTGATCCTGTCTATTGTCAAGTTTTATCCTATAACTATTATACGTCTGTTTTCAAGCTTACGATACATATCAGACTAGATAAAAGTGGAGAATTCGAAGATTTTTGCGGAATTGTATTTAACGTTAGCGTGTCACTTTGTGCTAAAACTACAGTTTACGTAAATTTGCATTTCCACTTTGAAACGTTCGTCATCCTTTGACATTCTCATCAACAATAAACTGAAAGCTTCGGTACATTTCAAATAGAATAGAATGGCTTTAAGAAACGATTGAATTCCTGTCAAAACTAAATATCCAAATATTTGTCAACTGAAAAATATTGACTTCTCTTAGTAATAAGTTATTCATAACTCTTGACTTTACACACAAGTAAAGAATAAGGCGCGGATAGAGGGAGAAAAAAAAGAGGTGTCACAATCGTGATGTATTTGTTAATTTATTCGCGCGCGCTCGATTTTTCGTGTATTTGTGTTTCCGATTGAGCTGATCAATTCTTTTACTGGGAACTATTCCTTTAAACTCCAGACATCAATAATGCACCAATTTATGTACTCCATTATATATATATTATATATATTATATATATAGCTTTGCGTTTTATTCCGCACTTTGCGTCGGGCGTATAAAATAATCAAGCCGCGGATTACAAAATGTGTAATGCGTAATAAACGTTAAAATGTCTGTTGCTTTATAAAATGCGAAAATTGCAACGGCAGGGCAGTTGTAATCTGGAAATTCAGCGAGTAGCATATCTCTCAATTAAGAAAATGGAGTTGAATCCGCGGGTTGGCTCGCAGCCGCGGCGTGGCCGATTAAACGCTCGTATGTCGCTTTATTAAATCCTGTTTTAATCTAGGAAAAGGAAAACGACTCCGCATTTGCACAGAGAAGCGCTCTTAATCTCGCGACGTTCTGTACAAACGCGCACTCGCGCGCTCTTTCTTCTACTTGTATTTGCGTGTCGTCTTGATTTACCCACCGGTACCAGTACGATTAAACCAAGTCCGCGACCCGGACTATTCTGCGTTCGTCGAAAAAAACTTACTTCCAATTTCGTAAAGATACTTTTTAGATTCGCACGCGAATGGATTATTTTTCCGCGATTTGTACAGTGAATTACGAATGTTAATGTGGAAAGTAATTTTTTCGAGTGGAGCAAAATTCTGAATAAAGTTTTAATTAAGCCAGATGTACAAGATGGAAAAATTGAAACGCTGCATGAAAAAAAAAAAAAACAAAAAAAATTGAAATGACCAGAGGAATGTGCGTATTTACACGGAATTATTGAAATTAATTCCGGGGAAATAAATATAATTGCGATTTGTCATTGGAACTCAGCGATTGTTCAAATGTATTTTTTTCAGAGGAATGTTTAACTAAAGTTTTGCAGATAATGGCGGGAATATATAAGTGTGCTTATGAAATGAAAAAGAAAATTTAGAATAAACAATTATATTATTCAATGGAATTCATTTTTCATTGTATTTGCATTCGTTCATTTTATCGTTATATATTTACAGATTTTGCATTAAACGGATTCTATTCGAGTCTTTTATGAAGGATTGGTATTTTAAGATTGTACCGAATACTCGTTGATTAAACTGAACCGTATTTTAATCTGTTAATGAAAAAATACACTTAAACAGCTACTTTATATGCATAATTGCGAAAATTGTATAATGGAATGATAAATATATGTAACATTCGTGTATTGAAAATGTTGAAACAAAGTATATTTACGACGAAATGCACAAGTTTGAAAATTGTACATAAGTTTTACTTAACATACCAAATGTTTGTTGAGATGAAGTGTCAATCGATGATTTTTGTAGATAGATACCTGAAAAGGAAAACGAAATTTTGGTTAAATAATTTACATTTCACGACGGTAATAATGATTATGACAAATATAATTCCAACAAATCGACGAGAAAGAAGGAATAAAAGTGGCACAAAACCAAAGATCGCGACGTGAGTAAATATTAAACGAAGTACGATTGGGTAGAAAGAACGTTGAGAATCCATACAAGGTAGAATGTAAAATCTTATTATTTTATTTAATCTTTGCAAAAATTCATTGAATGTATTCTGAATACTTTCGATTGAGTTTTTCCCTCGACGTGACGACTGCTAAATCGTGTAAAATCACACATCTAATCTCGGGTTTCACTGAAATTAAATTCGTTTTTCTTAATTTCCCATAAACTTTCAAAATTAGAACATTTTTTGTAAATTAACAAATAAGAAATAATACTAACAAAATTGCCATGAAACCAAAAATTAATAATTATAACACATAACAATAACCTGAATTCTCTTAAATATTCCTCGAAACTCAATTACTCGTTCTAAACGAAATTGCACCAATCCGGTGTAATGGAATTGTGAACAATTGGATAAAGAACCGCATAACCCTTGAACCGTTCGAACCGTGCGGACCGCAGTAATAATTTGCCCTCCGTACAAGGCAGAAATCAAATGTCGAAGTGATAACACCTACGGATAATAAGGTGCGCTTTGCCGAATAAGACAGCTTCCGTCTCGAATCCTAATCGTGCAAATTCGATTTATACGCGGTAAAAGTTTTCGGCCGGCGTCTAGATGGTACAAGAAGGAATTCGGCATTCCGATCTCGTAGGCAATATAGGAGAGCGTAAAGAGGGTCGCGACGCGGGTCAGCTTTCGAGGCTTCCTAAGAAACAGTTTCATTACTTTCGATCTTTCGAACACCGAAACAGGACGTGTACATACGCGCGCGCACACATTAGGCACAGACACACGTGCCTAAAGCGAGCCTGGAATTCCAGAAGCGAGGAAACTCAAGACGACCCCAAGGGGCTGACCGTGGCGCCCTCCGCAAGACCTGCCGAGCCCATAAAAAATAGGGGCATAACGGAAGCCCGCGTTTCGTGCCATCCGTAATGCAGAGAGGGTGGCCGGAAAATCGAGCCGCCGGGCCGTTAGTGGGGTTCGACTAGCCCTCCGAGAAATTGTCTTACGAGGCACGGGCATATCGATCGCGATTCCTCTCTGCATCAGCCCTTTTGCGTGGCTTTCTTTTTCACCTTATTCTGTTTTTGTCTTATCCGAGTTCTCCCCTCGAAGGAACACACGGAACGAGAGAATTTGGCTTAGCATTTCGCCCTGCTGCATCAGGCCGAAAATAGCTCGAAGGCGGAGTTGTTTTTATGGATTTTCATTCTCGCTTTCGGGGTGGAAAATGGGCCATCCATTCCTTCCCCGTGCTTGCGGTACGCGTGTAATGGGATTAGAAGCAAAAACGCACGGCAGAAGAACAGATTTATTCATTTTCATATTGGTCACACTTATGAATTCCTGTTGTCGATAAATTTGCATATGAGAAAATCCATTCGCTTTTATGAACGCTTTCCGCGTTTCCTTGCAAGATTTAAGCGGGATTCCGAGGATGGTCGCGTTGCTCCGCGCAAGCCCATCTTCAAAACTATACGCGCAAAACTTGCGCCCGCTTACGGGGTTATGGCATTGCGATATATCACGTCGAATATGCAATTTGTTTGCAAACCATTTCCCTTTTCCGCATTTAACCGCGAACATTTTCGGCGATGTTTCTGGTTCACGCGAGATTCCGTGTAATTGAAAATATCTTTTGTTTCCATTTCGACGGGGATCGTGACGCTAGCATTTGAGCGTCATTTCCGCGTCCTACTTTGCTTGTCGACGGATGATTAAAAAATTAAACGCCTCGGGAATCATGGAATCTTCCAGGATTGGGTCTTTTGATCTCTCGAGCTGGCTCGAAATGAAATCGTTCGCCCCACCAAGCGCAGGAATTATACGTGGACAGGCGGAATAAGTTGGAATTGAAACTTACAAAACGTCCGGGTTCCTGTGCATAATGTTCGTTGATGTTTTTCAGATGAATTGATCGGCTAATTGGCGGCTCAAATTTATAAGAATCCATCCAAAACGTTTTGGATTAAATGATTGGTATTTACGGTTTTTACAACAACAACTAAAGTATATTTTTTATTTATAACGTATATAATTTGTCCTTTCTCCTGTTCCATGCAAAACTCAAATAACAATCCTAACTACCATAATACTTTTTGTTTTCTAGGTTGGTTTGCTAAACGATTTAGGAATACGCGGTTTAACCATCAAACGTCTTGGGGATGTAACTCTTCGGGAAGATTCGGGTGTACGCCCTTCTGTTCACGTGTGCACGAAATCTCACAAGGGAGGCCAAGATTATGGGGCTAGCAATCTTCCATAATCCCGAAGTCATTTATTGCTGGTCCGAGTGTCTTATATCGATCCCAGAACGCCCTTTGCTGAAGTCGTTTCTCGGCACTTGCTCCTATGATGGAAAGACAAAGCTTCATCTTCACCGTTCTTCTCATTCTTTCGGAACGAAAAATTGTCAAGAAATTGCGATCATTTGTCATTGACACACATTTTTATGTAGCGTCGACGCGCCGGAGGTAGATCGAAATAACGAAAATAATCAAATAACGTGAATTACGGTGGCATTAATGACGCGCCATTTATCAATTTAAAGTATAACTCGATTTAACGTTATTTATTATACAACGCCATAATTGAATTAGATTCGGGTGACGTTTCTTTAAACGTTTTCCGTTCAAAGGAACACGAGCGATGTTCCTCCTCGAATTTAGATTAGGTCTCATTTAACGATTGCATACGGGTAAATTGCACAAGGCGAATTGTAATTGCGTGCCGGATAATTAGGATGTAAATCAGATTCCATGATCGAGCCGGAACAAACAGCGATCGGTTTCTACTTTTGAAAATGAACCGGGGATGTAGACGTGACTTAACAGCCGCATCAAAGCGTTGTCAATTAAAGGCAAAAAAGTGCGCGACGAATTTAATTATCGTCATTACAACGAGGGCATAAACATTAAACACTGCAATTGCCGATATAAATCATTCCTTTTTGAAATTCAATTTACCAAATGTAACATTAGCCAGATGTTTTGGTTTCATTTACATGCCATTACGCTTCAAAATTTTGCGCCCGTCGTAATTATCGTAAAATTTTCGTTGCAAAAAGAAACCGAAAAAAAAAGAAAAAACAAAAAATCAGAAACAAAACAAAATCAAAACCTGAGTTACGATAATTTCGTATTCATGACCCGTAATGCTAAACGTCTTATTTAAAAGTCAGGGCATCGTTCTGCAAATGACCAAAACCTTTTAACTAAACGTATGTACCGATGATGCAAAAAATCATCATAAATCCTTCGTTAATCCAAGCAGCCTCTTTTTACACAGTTGCTTCGTCTTCTCTCGTTCGCCACCGACAGTCATAGATCGCTGAGATGAAACAAACGAGGTAGCTCGTGCCTCTGCATAAGAGGCTTTTAATTTATATTATTGCTGGTGCCGCGCGCGCGCGCGAAACACACGACATTGGTCGACAAACGTGCACGTATGAAAGTTGCTACTAATAACGGCTTTACGGGCGGCTTTTATGCATCGTCTCGCCTATGTTCGCAGTTTCGTACGAAGCCTCTCTCGTGGCTTGTAGCATTTTCATCCAAGTCGTGTGCTGTGTCGCAAAGTATTCTCTATTCCAAAAACCCCTTAAACAAACTTCCGTACACCAAATTTACAAATGAATTAATTAATCTTAATGGCTGCATTTCGCGGATACAATTACAAGTTTAACTATTTCTAAATTTCATTAAACGTGCAATGTTCCCGAAAATGTGCACAATATGTCGTTATATCATGCATAAATTTGAATTAAATAAAATTAAACATGGACGGAATTGATTGCGACGCGGACATGTTGATAATAAAATATATACACGCGGATGGGTGTTTTATTGTGTAATTAAAAATGGTCGGAATGAAGTTAGATACTCCGAGTTGAATTAATTAAATATTTCGAGCAAATGTTTGTATTTAGGTACTTTGAACTGAGCAATAATACAAGATGATCGTAAATTGAAGGTATTAAATGATTGTTTACGTCAGGGATTTTGTAAAGTACTGATTGATATATATTATGAAATATTAAGAATATGATATAAGAACATAAGAATAACAGTTTCAGTTGCGACGACGTATATTTTTGAAACGTTAGACTTTCGGAAATTGTTCACTTCTATCAATTTAAGTATATATAACTTTTACAAGAAGTTTCGATATAAATTTCGTTCGGTTTGATTTGAAATAATTCTATACACAGATAAGTACAAACTCTACACCGGTTGATATATAACAAAAGAAACGTTACTTATCGTAGTTCTACTGTATCACAAAACATACGTGTGTATTACACGATAAAAATGAGAACATCTCTTATGATCTTCTTTGACATTATATTCACTCCGAATAGAACACAAAACTACAAAGGAAAGTTACTTTTTTCTAAATATATCTTTTGACAGATTTTACACCGGTTATTATTCCTTTTCTTGCTCCAACTCGAAACCACAAAGTCAACGTTATACTATTGTTGTCATTGCAAAAGTACAAAACTTCGGAATACAGTTATACAATTTCGTTGCAAAACAGTTGAATCGCAAAAAAATGTGCACAAATGATGTAAAAACAACGCAAAGCAACGTTTGAAACGTCGAAACGTTATTATTAAGATTCGCAACGTAAACGGTTGCGCAAGTGTTCGATTTTTGCCAGCGCGGCGCCATTTGGACCTGCTAAGATCGGAACGAAAAGCGCCGTTTGAATGGCTTTAATTTATTTATCGTGCGTCGGAATTGACGATAGTGGATGTACTGTTTGTAAAAGCAAAAATACTGTTTTATTGCCGACGTTTAGAGATACAGACGTCAGTAGGCATTAATCCTGCGAAACAAGCTCGAAGCTCGGTGATATAGGAATAGCGAGTTTTGGCATTGTCACGCCATATATATGCCTAGCAACGCGCACGACAACACGCGCTGTTGTGTGCGTCGTCTGCAAATGTATATAGGATATATACGCGCATGAAAAATGCGACATTCGAAGGTAGCGCCCGGCTGCAGGGCTCCGGGTAGACACGGCGAAGTGTGATATTACCGAAATTTCGTGCATTCCATGTAGACAGGCGAGTAGTCTGGAGGCTTCGAGAGCGCGAAGACCGGGAGCGCGGACAAGTTTTATCGCCTAATAAATGTGTCGTATATGCGGCATGGTCGACGAATTAAAATGCATTGACGGGACGTAAATTTGCGACCTGGACCCTGACTTTTACTCGGACTGCGCCAAAGTTAGGCTTCGACTCGGTAATAACAGTAAATCAGATATCGTTATTTTTAAACGACACGCGCGACGGTGGTCCAAATCGTCTAATCGGGCGTCACGAAATTCTGTCGTTTGTTGTAAGACTTTGCGGCAAACAAATCGTCCGATCGTTCTCAATCGCGACACAAAATTGAGCGCCCGTGAGTCTTGCCGTTATCGATCGCTGCTATCTAATATGTAATTAATATTAACATTATGCAAAGTCAATTTCAAAACGCCATTCAATTTAATAGCCTGGTATTCCGTCGCGTCCACTTCGCAGATAAAAATCCGCGCTAAATATTTTTGACTAGCAATTTATAAGCGGTTGTTTCAAAAATCTGTCGAAAAGAAATTAAAACGTGTCAAGCCATTGATGGTGCTCAAATTGAACGACAAAATAGAGATTATTACGTAAGCGCGGAGAAATTCCTCGACCCTTCTTGTCATAATTCATCAAATTCCCCTTCACTTTTATCAGTATTACGTAATTTATAAACGAACCCCTACTCCACAATCTAAGAACGGCATTCTATATTCCAAGCGACAAACTTCAACATCAAACTTAGTAAAATCGATAACGCCCCGTTTCGAACACGTGCATACAACGTTGCAAGCAATACACGATTAATTCGGTACAATTTCGGGACGCATCTTACTGTGTACCAATTTCTGTTTGATGAACTGATTTGATTATGCTTAACACTAGATTTGAACATGTTATCGCATTCTTATAAACAATCATAGCTTTTGAGTATTCCCCGCAGACGCCGCGGCCTTGTTTTGAATTCAAATTAATTATCGGTAATTGATTATTCGCAATTGCGACTAATTTCATGGCTGATTACGTTGTCGAGTTTTATTGGTTATATTTACTCGACCGGACGACGTTTCCCTGGAAACTTATTCCTCAAATTTAGGATAGGACATTAGGCAGCTTTTTGACGACCGTCTAGCAAATTAGGTTTTTGCCAAGCAAGATGAAATATTTGCAGAAACTCGTTTCACCGTAAGTAGTAGAACCTTGAAAAAACTAATGGGTGCGAGACGCGCGATGGCCCGTCCTAAAAACGGCCCCTAAAACCGGCGTGGTGGGGGAGCCAATTCGACAGTGGCCAGGAGACCATTAAAAATGCAATTACGTTGAAATGTGATTCGCACGAAGGTGCTCCCGCTTTAAATAACTTTCTCACTTGAGGGTTTTATGAGAAGCAGCGCCTCCGCGCGCCATATCTATGTACAAATCATTCCCCAATATAGAATTTGTGAGCCTATTACTTTACTGAATCTGATACTGGCTCTGATTATAATGCTTTTATACGTTTCGCCGTCTTTTACTACGTTATGTAAATAAATGACGAATCCGCGTTTCAAAACCCGTGAACAAGAATTATACGTTTCTAAATAATGTTACGATTTTGCACGCAGATTAATGTATAATAATTCATTATTTACGCAGGACGTGTTTAATGAAAAACAATGGAACATTGTTTTTGCGAGGCTAACGGATTAATTTACCACCGACTGTCTTAATTTTGCATTACCTTTTCAGGTCGCATTATATAGTCGTACTTTAAAAGCTAATAGCTCGGTGCGCGTTTTTATCAGATGGATATTGTTTCGCGCGAATACAGCGACGGTTAATAATTTATAACAAATCGATCACGTTACAATTTTTACACTGAGAGCAATAAATGACGAAAGATGACTATTTATTTATTTAATTTGGAATCACAAAAGAAAAAGAATAATATTTACTGTTTTTAAAAGGAAAAAAGCAACTTTTTTTCATAGAAAAATACTACTTTATTATCATAATATATTACTTTTAAAAATAGTAAATATTATGATTTTTCTATTATGATTCCGAATTAATGATATAGAGTTATTTTTCGTCATTTATTTCTCTCGGTGTATTTATATTTAAATTTATTTAATAAGAGATCACGTAATGTGTTTAAAATACACCAATTATTGATTCACACCGTTGATCAATTGGTTCAATTTCCAAGCTTTTCCTCGTCTTATTCGTACGTTCCCGTTATTCAGAAGAACGAGTCGGTAATTTTGTTCCTTTTGAAATCATCGAAATTGTAGTTTAATCAGTACAAAATATACGTTTGGAGTAAAAACACGAAGAACGCGGTAATGATTTACATTGGTAACAATGTTGACACGAAGAAATGCAATATTTACTGTAAACGCCAAGAAACCGCGAGTTGTTTCGCCATGGGCCGCAAAGGTTGCGCGTGTGAAGCGAACGGTTGTTACGTTCTGAATAAACCCTTGATAAATTATGCCGCGAGCATTCCGGAGATGGCGTTTCGTTTCCACGTCACGTAAAAGGTGATTCCTGTCTTTGCGATGATACTAACGCTTTGCTGCCTACTTTCTCGGAGTCCATACCTTGATTTATGCGGCGAGCACTGTAAATCCACCTGGACGATTTGACAAATGAAATAAACTGCAGTGCATTTATGAATTCACTCTCGTGATAGTTGGCGCGGCTGGATTTAATTTCGCCGAAAGAAATTGACGCTCAACGAACGCGACGTTATTTTGTTGCTACGAACGAAACTATTTCGTCCCGGGATATTGCGACTGATTGATTTCCAAATCGCTTTGAATAAAAACTAATTATTGCTTTGGTTTCTGCTTATTGCCCGTTTCAAATAAACCGTGCACAAAACAATAAATAAATCGAAAACAATTGGCCCCGAGATCGGTCGAGCGCAATCGTCGGGATTCGCGTTATTGTTATATGCATATTTTGATTGCAAACTTCTGGCGCCGAAATGCCAAGGCGGCGTGTTAATCGCGGTTACTGATAACCCATCCCGGCGTGATTAACGTGCTCGACGCGAACAAGTTCGACACTTTGTGCCTAATTAGTCTTCGCCGAGATATTAACGGTTTGAACTCGCGCCGCGCCGAGATAATTTCTGCGCCACGTGGCGCCTAATGAGACCCACGCCCGAACGCCGCTCGTATTTTTCCGCGTGACGTACCGTGCCAGAGCTTTCCCTTTCGGTCGTTTCGGAGCGTCTCGTTTTTAACCACCCTCGTTTTCTGACAGAAACTGACCGCTGATATCCCATTTTGACAAATGGACCTTCATTACTGCTACTATTGCTGAAGAAAGTCTTATCACTTTTTGCGACTAACCAAACGGAAAACTTTGATACAATCCTCGTGGTCGAATTTCTTTCTACAATCTTTTAATTAGTAAATTGAACCGCCGGATGTATATATATATATATATATTTCTATTTACAACTAAAAGCTATTAAGCCAATTGAACGTATCACGGAAATTTTGTAATTGCGATAATTGAGAAAAAGTTTGCGAAGATTTGCGGACTCAAATTGGATTAATTCAATGGCGATGCGCAAATGAAAACGAACAACTGTATAAACAATTTATTCCGATAGTCCTGATCTTCGAGGAGCTTTTAAATTGAGGATGAGGACAAGGAAGTTTAGGTTAGCGGCTTGATCGGTAGTGTCTTAATGAAAACTGTCGGCTGCGGAAGAGGAGTTTGGTGAAATGGTATGTAGAAGGAGGGAAGTTAGAAGCTGTTCCGGGACCCTCTTTCGAGGGACGAAGTCGAAACGAAGCGTGTCTCCTTCGACGAGATTAGAATCTTGAAAATCATTACCCCGAGGGCGCCACCGTTGTTCGCTCCGGAGAAGTAATTGCTGTAGGCCAATCGACGCGGCGAGAAACCAAACGCCACCGGCCTCGCAACGTGCCATTTGAGGGTGCAGGCTTAGAAGTGCTCGGCGAAATCGTAAGTCAAAATTAATAAAGTTTAATGCGCCGTTCGACGATCGCAATGTTTGCTTGCAATAAAGCTTAACGCGGTCTTTTGCTTTGACACTTTGGGTACGGCGCGGGGATGACCCGACGTTCCGTTGTTGCCGAGTCGGGAAGGGTGGTGTTTCGTTTCGAATCCGTTCAATCAAAAAGTTAATAATAATTCGCCGGGCGATTAGTCAAAGCCGAATATGGAGGTAGCCAAGTCTGAGATTGACTTGTTAAAAGTATAAGGCTTAATTAGCTCTTATCCGCATCCGATCTGGAGTGGCTCTTAAGTGCCCATTCAGAGTAACATTTAATTCAAATAAATTTCGCCGTTTTGTCAGTCTCCGAAATGACAAAAAAAACGTATCGAATTAAATGAATTGCATTAAATAAGAAGAAACGGAAAATAAAAATATTAAACGGTAGATATTAATGAGAGTCAGTAAGTTGAAGGCAAGAAAAAGAATTGGCCAATTTGGGAGCCGAGAAGAATGTAATTTTAAAAATAAAATAATTAATATCAAGAATTCAAATAATCCGTAACGATTCTATAAGTTGTAAGTTTTGGAAAATCTAGAAATATAAAAATATACTTTTTAATCGCTATAATTATATAATAAATTCAAACATTCATTAATGCGTATTGAAGCGGACTTTGCTTGCGAGGTTCTGTCAAATATTAATATTTCTTTTGTATAATAAAGCGCTGAATAGATAAACATATTCCATAAATTGAATTTAATGCACTGCTCAGGAGCAGGCTAATAATTGAATTCAGTACTTCTTCATTTCTAAGGGGAAAAGCAGCTCATTTTCCACCGGGCACGTGTTTTGCGGTTTAAAAAAGAAAATTGGCTTGTCGCCCGCGGTTCCTAATGTCCCAAAACGCTCAATTTTTCGTGAAACGCAACAACATGGCAGAGAAAGCCCTACGCTCATCATCTCAAGAAAAGCATTTGTCTTTTTATTATGCATCTAATGCAACGGGAAATTGTTTTACTGCGCCATCTTCTTTCTAGCTTGTTCCAACGTCGTTTCCTTCTTATTCCCGCACTCTAGCTTACGAGACAGCTATTACGATGTATTTTATCTCGGTCATTTTAGATTCCGCATTTTTTGACTCTTACGTATAATAAAAGTAACTCGAAAGTCTTTTGCTATCTCAATGGAAAAGTCTAATAAAAATAATGATTTGCGACGACGTTTAACCGTAGCGTCATTAAAATAAATATTAAATATTATGCACGCAAAAAAATTGTACGAAACGTTTATACCAAACTGAAATACGCAGACCAAAATTTGATGTTTGAATAAGCTACGACAATGTTTAACTCTGCTTTGAATTATAAAATCTCAATGTAAATGATGGAAAAAATTAATATGAAATTGATACTAAAAATTGTGTATATATTTGTATTACATTGGATTCGTAGGAATATGCATTTAATGATGATATCAATGTTGCTGGAAAGAAAAATGTAAAAAAATACAACAAAAATAAATAAATTGTAATATTTACTTTCGGAAATTGAATTAAACATGGAATTTAATATCAGCATGTGTGCTGGATGGTTGAATGAAAGATGAATTTATCGGAATTATTGCTGATTTAGTAATTATAAATTTAAAATTAAACCAATGGATTAAATAAATTAATAGAAAGTGATTTAATGAAAATAAATTTAAACCACACGAATAAAATCCAATGATGCGACAAATGTGAAATGCACTTTTATCTAACGGAAATTGGGATCGATAACAAAGCACAGAGATTTAATATTATCCAATATCGTATAATTGAAGGAGAAAACTGTTAAAAAATTGCGTTTAGTTTTACATGTCAATTGATGAAAAATGATATTACTACTTCAATTGTTTTTGGACGAGGAACGTAATAAACGTCGTTTATGGATAAATTATCGATCATTTTTGCCGCGCTTTCGGGCAAAATAGTCTGTCGGGGCGATGAATCAAATTAGTTCAATCAAGATCAACATATTTATAAAAGGCTCCGCAAGCGAGTTATGATTCGTTTTGCTGCGATATTTATTGCTTCAATGCTCGAGGCATTGAACAAACTGTGGCTATACGACATTGGATTCGTTGCCGAAGCACAGGAAACGCCGGCACCTGAAGCGATACTTAATACTCGACTCTTATTTTACTTGTGTTGCTCTCGTGCGTTAATTTGTTATGCCGTTTTACATGCACTCATTATATTTGTTAATTGACCCTTACAACGAATGCAAAATTATAAACAAATTGTAATTATCAGGCATCGATTTATAGCAGATCAAATAGCTTGATCGATAACAATTATCGTTAAACAGATGGTATTAAGATAATTGAACAACAAAAAATTCAAGCTTAAACATAGAAATAAGATAAATCAGTTTTTTGCGATTTGTCAAAAACGTATAATTAAACTTTGATACACTGGAATTAAATCTAATCGTTTGCATAATAAAAATTAAATGACAATCGTAAATATGGTATAATTTATTTGACTTTAATCGAATAATGTTTAGATGCTATCAATGCTGGTATTAACATTATAAAGAAATACAAAATACGTTGATTATAAATTACAAACATAATGTTATTCTTATATTAAATGACTAAGAATTGTCAACTTACATTGCGATTAGGAATTTGAATGCAATTAATGATAATGTATTCTAATTCACTGTTAAATATCAAATTGTATATATTTAAATATATCTCAAATCATACCAAATTAGAATACTGTTTGATTCAAATGCAAATCATTGTATAGATAGATGTCCATCTTAAATTATTACTATTCATGAGTGTATGTTAAAAAAATCTTCGGAACAAAATAATGTTAAAAAAACTAATTGGATTAATGATGTTGACTGTGAGAACCGATTAGTTTGGGTTAAAAAAATCTTAAAAAAATGTTGATTTAATTTATTATACAAATACATATTATGACTATAAAACAGCGGATAAACTGCTTATATTAACTAAATACATGCCATTTATTGCCTATATCTATAAACATGAACTTTGGGAATTAAATTGTATAATTTATTCAACAATATTTTCAAATGTTCATTGATTATATTAACCATTCGTGACGTACATCAGAGGAGGCGAAGTATTTGATGCTAAAAGCATTGAATTAAATGTTTTTGAAATTCGGTTTTCAATTAAATTCAGCGTATATTACATATGTAATCATTTTATTTTTAATTTTTTTACTTTTAAAATACCATCAATTTCAAAATAAAAATGCGATTCATATTAATAATTATAAAGAGCTCTTAAATTAATATAATTATTATTTTAATGAAAAAGCTAATTGTATACATATATATATTGTATAATAATATTTAATATTCGCATTTTATTTATGTTTCGACGATTGTAAATTCCAAAATATTCATCTAAATGTAGTATTCACTCATTTATATATATATATATATATATATATCATCTATATATAATATATATATATATATATATATGAACCAAAAGTTATATATATGCATGTCTTCCGATTAAATAAATAATAAACAAATCATGTCTGCGATTGGGAGTTGAATATATCTTGCACAGTTTAAAGACGTTATAATTAATGAGAGATAAGTGTAAATTATACACAGTATTCTAAAAACACGAAGTTTGTCTCTATTTTTTCTCGCATTGTAACTAATTTAGTAGACGTGGTTGGGCGCGTATTAATAAGCCATTATCCACGAGATTTTCCAGTCCATTTAACACAAGACAGCCGCGACAGCGAAATGTCAGAAATTGACGCTTTCACCCGCCTGTGACGTGACAACGGTTTTTTGTATAAGATTGTCCAGTGATGCGTGTTTATAAATTGATTCGGTATATATATATATATATAAACGAAACTCATATAAAATTACTAAACTTTAGGATAAACACAAATAGCAATTGCACGACCACATATTGAACGATTTATATACATATATACACATTGGTGTATGGGAATGTTTATAACAATATTATCATCTCAAACTGCATAAATTTTAAACATAATTTGGCAATGCGTAACTAGCAGTTTGCGGTATTGAAATAAAATATTACTTCGACAGCTATTGTTAATAAACTTTATGAATTATAATTTAAATTTTAAGACTAATACCTTACTAATAATGAACTTTTTATTGATGAAAATGATTAAACCGTATATATTAGTACGGATACCTCACAATAATACTGAAATTATTTTTTACGGATAAAAATAGCAGCTTTGAAAGTTTGCGTGAAAGAGGAACAGTTATTTTCATTCATCTGGTCTTTTGAAATCGATATCATAAGAATGCACAGTATTTTTATATTACAAAATATGTATTACTTGATATATTGTATAAATAGACAAAAAAGTCGGAATGAAAAGAATAAAAATAATTAACCACGTTTATTAATTATATATAATATCCTGGTGAAATTTGTTTGTTAAGATCATTTGATGATTAAATTTAGATTTGTTTCTAGATAATATCCCAACACCTAAATGCGTTCGTTGTCCAATACCTTCCGTGATGGTCCTGGATATTCAACAAGCTAATACAGATCAGAACTCTGATTGAATTATAAAGTTGTTTTTGTGTATTCTTCTAAACATGAAACCTGTTTTTGAATAAACCGAATTCTTCCTCGAATACGCAAGAATAATAGCCGATAGTTGAACCGAACATTTCATTCTGAAAGAAAGTCTTAGTTCGAACGAAAGTTTCATTTGAATGGCGAGCATAAAGAATCCTAGCGAAAGGGACGAAATAATTCGAAGAGACACTCAGACGCGTAGCTCGGTAAAATGGACGATGCAGTGTGCGCAGGTGTATACAAAGATATGGTCAAACGTGTGTGCGTGCACGCGTAGAAGCTCGAAAATGTGCACAAATCCCAGCGGAACTCTCGATGCTGCCCTTCTCTCTTCACCTCCGCCCGAGACTCTCGTTTATGCTAAACTATCTTCTAGAGCGACGCCAGAAAGAAGTCACCAAGGATGAAAGAACCCGAGAGTCGGGCAACAAAAATCGGTAAATCGTCGGGTTAACATTTGAACAAAGTGTAGAGCATATGTGTCGTCGTTTGTGTACAGCGTTCTCTATTTTGCTCTCGATTTTATAACACCGAATATCTCGTGCGACTGTGTGCGTCTGCAAAAGTGCGGCGCGTTTGTTTTTGGAACATTGCGACGGCTGATTTCAAATTAATAATAATTACTTTTGTATGCTTTCGTACAGTTAGTTTGAAGTGTGGAAAGAATTTTATAGAAATTCGGAATTTCGCAAATGTATGAGAATTATGAATGGAAATAATAATTTGTTTAAATTGTACTTTTATTGTAAATGAAATTTTATTTTATATTTATACATATTTTGTCAGTAAAACATTATTCGGTGCGCAAAAAGTTGTAGAGATTGTAATAAAAAAAGCTATTATTTTTAGGAAAATGGTGTACGTTATTGAAAACTTTTATTGTATCTTTGGATTATATAGTAATAATAGTTAATATAGTTTGGAAGTTTATAATACAATAAAAATAATTTATTGAATTTCAGAAGTTTCAGAAAAAAAATGAAATATATAAATATCACTTGAATTATAACTAATAATTGAACCAATATAATATAATGTTTTATACAAATGTACATAAATATATAAATTTGTTTCAGAAATGTTGAAATACAGCTCACGTTTGCAAATCATTTATATATATCTATTTGAATGTACAAGTACTCTGGACGGATTATAAAACTTCAAGACATCAGATTTATTTCAACCGCAGTATTCTTTATAGCATTTTAATTGTTTTCGAATTTGTTACGCTTTATTTATTTTTATTTCATTCGTACTCCACTTCAATCCACTTTATCTCTCACCAAATTCCGCGTCACTGAAATTTCTGACTCCGCAGAAAAAAAAAAACAAAAAAAAAAGAAACCAAACCTCAGTCCATGGCAACAAGTGTTACGCACAACAAAATTCGCATTAAACTTCTTAGATAAACTTTTGAATATTTTTTGTTTATACCAACGCACGGCCGCGAGTTATTTTGAAATCTAAATAAAGCTGCGCAATCAAACTACTTGCCGACGATCAAATAAAAAAATGTCTTTTGAAAATAAAATTTACAACCACACCCATAGCATATCAATTATACGAGCCATGATTTTGCCATGGCAGAAAATATAAGCAATTAAATTCCTATTATTCAGAAATATTAAAATGCATTTTTATTAACCATAAACGGCTCCCGATCAATTCGAATTATCTTTCCTTTTGTTTTGTTTTATCACCCTTTGGTTTATTTCTTATTTTATTTTTTCGCCCAGTCGTGCCATTCGACGTCGTCGATAGAGTAATGAAGAATTATATTGAAAGCGATCGTAAACGCGATACATCAGCGAATTCATCTAGTCATCGAATCTCGCCTGACACTCCAAGTATGCACGAAAAACAATGAAAAGGTTTAAAGTAAGAAACAGAGGTCGGAGTAAAAAAGCGACGACAAGGAGAGGACGCGTCTAGACGAGGATGGGAAGAGGATTGTGAAAATACGAGATTGCACCATAAGCCTGCAGTTCCATTATCGATTTCGTCGTGTTTCCGCGCGACATACAATGGTACATTCTATAGTCTTTTTTAGCGAAGAAGACTCGGCGACAGCCCGCGAGAAGGACAAGGACGCCGCTACCGCTGGCGGAAGGAATCGTTAGAGCGGAAAAAGAAAATTTAATCATCGCGCGCGGCGGCGACCCTTGGAGCCCGGAGGTTGCCGCTTATCAGAATAAACTTCGATTCTTTTTCGAAAGCCAAGGCGCGCAGTGGTCGCGTATGATTAATCGCACTCGCGTCCCCGCTATCGCGATCACGCGCACAGTTGAATTCTCATCGATGGAATTGGAAAATCCCAGTCGCGAGTGTCTTCGCAAATTAGAACAACCGTCTCCTGAGGGAAATCATTGTTTAATAATCCCGTAATCCATTAAATGCCAATTAAACGCGTGCGATGTGCAATTAGACGAAAACAACGCCGATCAAGATTCGTCCGACGGTGCCCACGAAAGCCTGCTTTTCGGATAACTCGTTGACTTTTGTGTAACGGTCTTTTATCGCGCGGCAATATTTTTAATGAAACGAGTATCGAGGCGACGCTTTCACCGGCGCCAGATTAGGTTATCGCGACATAAAAATAATTTCGACGTGTCGAAAATATTTTCGAGCGGACTAAGTGAGTTGGCCTGCGCGGATAACCTCAGCGCGGTGACTGAAAGTTGTCAAGAACTGATAAGACTGTATCGCGTCGTTATTAATTTAAAGAACCGAAAAAAAGGAAAGAAAAAAAGGAAAAAATGAATTTTATATTTTGCATTAATTAACGAAAGACGATTAACTGAGTTTTATATACGCGCCGGTTCAATGGGTATAATTGAAAATAATTATATGACGGGTTTAATCCTAATAAGGACTTGTGTCAAAATGATTGAATTACGATAATTAAATAGAAACGTTAAAACAAGAATGGTAATAGTCAATTTATGATTTCGATAAAGGAATATCGTATATATGGATTATGGGATATGAATTTTAAAGTGAACAATAATAATTTAGATTGTGCTCGAAATTTATGGACGTTTAAAGCGCTTTGATTACGGCGCGAGAGTAATTCGAGTTTCGGAAACAGTCCCTTACTTAAATTCAGCCCGACTCCACGCTTCTCGTCATTATTTCTAATATTCGAAAAGTATAAGGAAAAGGTTTTCGGCATTGATAAGATTGCATAACGACGTTGTTAATCTCGAGTGCCGAAAATGAGCGTTGTATACTTTCGTTGACACTAATTAGAGCGCTGATTAATGCAGTTCGATATCTTTGTTCGTTCTAGACAGAGGAAAACAAGTTCTGTGTATTTATTAATTACGGGCGATAAAAAAGGATACGAAGAAATATGCCGCGCGTAATGAACCGCGCGACAATACCCGAAACTTGTGCTCTTTGGCAACCGTATTTATTGGCTCTTGGAATTCTTACACGGTAGCATCCCACGATATTTACACAATATGAGTTCTCGTATTACAACTTCGAAACCGATACTGAAAGAGCGGAGAAAAAGAGGTGGAGTTATAAAGAAGGACTATCCACCATGGCGAGTCGGCGTCGGACACACCATCGCTGAGTGGTAAGCGATACTTGCTTAAATGCCGACGCCATCGATAAAGTATATTATAATGGTTAACGTTATGAAGGTAAAAAAGACAAACGTCTAGACAGAATAAGAAGAAATTAATACGTGTTTGCTTTCAGGAATGAGTAAAAAACAGGAGCTTTCGGGAAATATTGAATTACTTATGCGAATCTTAATGGATCGAGCGAATTACATTTTTAGCGAATTTATCGAATTTGAATGAAGTGGCGCGCGGAGTCGATGCCGACAAATCGGAACAAATTACGCGGACCGAGGAGACGGCGTGTGATAATGATAATGACCGGGGGAATGATGAATGCAATTTTTTGGAAAAGTTTGTCAGGACTGTGACGGCGGTGTAACGATTGTGTATACGCGAGAATTAATTGAATAAAAATGGTAATGTTCGAACGGTCCCGCAGGAACGATCAATTAATACACTTATCGCATTATAATAAAAGTAGAGATTTTTCAGAAGCGAAGACGGTTTTGTGTTGACGGAAGAGTGTTTCTTAAATTGCTTACGATTCTTTGAATTCATTTTGGCGTTTTCATTTCATTATCATTATTTATTTATTCGTTTCACCTTTATTGAATTGTTTTCGTTTAATTAACTTGGCTTCGTCTGCGCGCGCTCACCGAGTACAATTTTTAATTAAACGTCTTGTTTTACATTGCGTTATTAATTATTTATCATCGCAATTCTTAGTATATCACCCTTGTTATTCCACGATAGATTCATAGAACTCGTAATCTTAAATTAATTATTATTTATCTAATATATACATAAATATAGTTAATTATTCGGATGTAATATTTTATAACGAAAGAAACAGCGAGGAATAAAAACGTGTTTTAAATATCAGCGTGTACGATACGGGAATCAATGTACATGAGACGGCGATATGGTAATCAGGCCGCTTGTTAGAAAAATCAATCAGAATAATAATGCATGAATGTTAAACGAGAGTAATTTCCTTCTCATAATATATGAATCGCGCCTTCCAAATATACCCTCGCGGACGTTGATTAGGTTTATTATTCGAACCCGTTCGCGACCATTCAGTGCTATTTTACCACAAATTATATTAGCAAAACGACCGAACTACTTTCCGCGACTTTGAAAAATGAACCTCGCGCGAAAGTTAAAGATTAATATCGTCCGTACTTCGGAACGGTTCGACAAAGTAAATTCCTCCGAATACGCGCGATTAGGTCTAACGGGTGGTGTATTATTTATAGTTTTCGACGGTATATATAGATATATATACACTGAAAAAATTATATATGAAAATTTACTATTTATAATACGAGCTTGGACTTTTAAGCGAAAAACCGTGGAATTTACTATGTTTAGGAGAAACATTTTCAGATAAAGCAGTAAATTTGTACGTAAAAATCGTCAATTTTTCTGCTAAAAATACTAAATTTTATGGTTTGTCGCTTAAAAGTCCAAGATCGTTTTATAAATAGTCATTTTTCATGTTTGATTTTTCTCAGTGTATACATATATACGAACCAGTGAAGTATATTCCAAGTTGTTCAAATAAACACAGCCCCAATAACCCAAACCGCAAAAGCACGACTGCGTTCGATATATTTATTACGGGAACATCTTTAACATATGCAATCATAGCAATTAACATCAATATTTGGAGGGCGCCGCTAACATTTGATAGACGAGCCGTTCATCGGCGCATCCCTCGTGGCGACGTTTCAGACGCGCAACGTCGACCAATTAACCAGCCCACGATCTAACTTTGTGTGCTTTTGCTAGCCGGATATTAGACCACGGACTGTGCGAATGAACCGCGGTCCAACTGCGTACGTCATACATGACACTCGCACCGCGCGTCGATTCCGGAAGGACCAAGGGGTATATTATTAGTGTCGCGCAACCGTTCGGCTCGAGAACACGTATGACGACGCCCATAAATTCACGCCTTACAGCTATACGGAATATGTAATGACTATCAGCGCGAAGGCTCCATTTAACTCCGAGAAAGTCGGCAGATTGTTAGGAATATTCACTGACGGTTCGCAAATTATCGCCGAGCATCGACTCGTTTGGAATTAAAATCATTCTATTATCCCGGCCCTCGGATGTAATCTAATTTCCATCCCGGCGAATTTTGTTTGCGAAAAAGTCAAACGTTCCTGGTGCCCCGAATCGCGCGCAAGTTCGCGTTATGTGCGAATCCGCTGCTTTATCCGATCGAGAGCGAGCGGTCTAAATTTTCGGAAAGACTTTAATGCGAGGAGATTAATCAATACGGAAATAAGTGGTGCCAACGATAACATCGTAAAACAAAATAACGCTTCATCCACTGATACGAAGTAGACCCTCTCATATATTATACTGTCGCGCGAAATAACCAAGTATTCTCGACTTTCGACAGCGCGCGGAAGTTTGTGTTATTAAATACTGTTGAAATACACGTTATTCCGCTAGAATGTAAATCAACGAAAATGAAATATTTACCGTATTATCTAGTAATGCTATCGCTCCGGAGCAGATGTTTTGACTCTATACTCGTGTCTGAATGAAAAAACCGTTTTCAGCGACCGTGCGAGGGTAATGTCTTAAAAAAATAATATATATATATATACATATATCTAGAACTTTACCTATAATACACGTAATATCATTAATGTTATCTGAGCCGGTCTGAATCGTTTCTTTACCAGAACGAAATTTATTTCTACTATTCAAATGATGTTTGTTCAACAACAAAATACACCTGACCGTGTCATGCAGCTAAATTATTTTAACGTCGGAAATCAGAAGTTGCGATGCAAATTTATTGCAATAACAAGCGAAATAAAAGGACCTAATATAGTTATTTCGCTGTTTGTTTTTTGCCCGGGACGAAGTAAAGTTATTTACATACGTGGCTTTTGTACCTCGATGGTTTGAAAATATTCTTCAAGCCTTGCGTCGACTAAAAAAAAGTACTTTTACACCTACGAGATGCCCATATGCATTCGTCGACTGCAGCAGGGGGGAGGGGAAGGAGAGGAGCCACTCTTCCTTTACGGTTTCACGCGCGTGCTGTCAGAAACAAGATGCAAACACGAAAATGCTAATTCCTTGCACTTCGCTGACGCGTTTCTTGGTGGTGTTGCTGGCTCAAGCGCCCAGAAGAGATTGAAGTGCTTATTCAATGGTACGCGCACGTGGCGGACTCGCTCAAATAAGCACCTCGTTCTTCCAGTTTTGCCGTCTGGAGCCCCGGTGAAACGCAAGAAAAGAATTCCTCAAAAACCTCTTCGCCACTCGGCATCATTTTACTGCCACGGAAATGACTCAACTTGATACGATGCGAACGGAGAAGAATTTTTATCGCAGCTACATTGTGTTTCGCAAATGTTTGGGGGGCACGAAAATTTCAATTACAATAGGACGCGATTCAAAATATGACAAAATGTTTGTGTAAATGTTTGTATATGGCTCCGAGCCGTGGGACCATAACGGATATTAAGACAAATGTTAAAAATTTCATTAGCAAACGTCAATACATTGAGAAAAAAATGCTTATAAAAATTGCTGTATTTTTAATTAGTTTTACTACATTATCTGGGAATGCTCGCGTAAAAAACATTTATATAATTAATTAGAAATATTTTTTTTATTAAAAAAATTAATTTTTTAATTTTTTCATCATAGAATAAATTCTATGAAGTAACGAAACATATTGTCTTTAGGTCCTCGTTGACATACGTATAGTAGTTTTTGATGAATTTTTTTTCTCAGTGTATGGTATATTTCTAGCGTATACCTACGTCAAAGAAAACGTTAGATCTTACACCTTCAATTGAATTATGCGTTATTCTGAAGGGCCATCGCTTTGCGTCAGCGATTTAATCGCGGGGGTCATAAATAAAATTATAATTTTTTGGAACTAATTAAAAAAGGAACGAAAGCATATAAACACACGAAATAAACAAAGACGTGTGGAATAAATCCATTTTCTTTATTTATTCCCTCAGTTTATTTTGCGTCCGCTTTTAACCCGTCATTAAAATTCTAAAATCTTTAGAAAAAAGGTTTGTTTTAAGAGCGTATGAACCACTAATTAAAACACTGCGCTAATCACCCGCACGAGTAGAGTTTTTACTGAAAATTGCAGTGTTTTAGTTGATGGACGTACAAACAGACCTGCAATTTCGAGCCGCAATAAATAAATAAATCGCATCCCGGCCTGACCAGCGAGTTGATTGGTTCGCAAATACTTGGCTTTTAGAACATAAGATATTGAGCGCGCCCTTAAACGTTTGTAAAACACTCCGCTTGTCACGGGCATGTTCCAAGTGCTTCTTTCACGACTGTCCGCGTAACTCCCAGAAATGCTATCCCGCCAATAAAAAGCCCTTAATTAAGTCATCTTCATAACGCTTAATTGCCGGCGACGCTGTTGTATGCGTCTCGGCGTAACGGCATTCATCTTGCACTTGTCTATTATTTCTTCGCCTCGATACCCATTCATCTTCAATGCCGTATACTCCATTCAACAAAAGTCATTACACAACTCAAGCACATCAATCGCTGACACCCAGACGACGTGCCTCTCTGTCGCGTTCCTTTTTCCTTCACTCGGCGCGTATCTTTCTCGCGTATCGCATTTCTTGACCTCCCAACAATCGCCGATCGCTTTCCTACTTAGCCTCGATGTGTGCATCGAAATCACCATTGGAATATTAAACTGCCGGTGCGTCATAATAATTCGCTATTGCGTTTTATCTACGCTGGCGTTGAGAGTTGAACGAACGAAAAATTGCCCTGGCCGGGAAGGAAAAGAGGAAAAAGTAATGGCGATTTGTTTCGAATTCCAATTGCATCGAGCGGACACCTGCTCCTAAATTGCTGCAATCGAATTAATCGGGCCATTTATTTTAATGCGCGTCTGGTGACAATTACACACGGAAAACATTCTTGCATAAGGGCTCAATTAGAACGCAAGTAATTGAAACTAATCTGTGCTTCGCGCTCGTTGAATGCAATTTTAAATGCGCGAATTTCGGGAGTCATTAATTATTGACAATTTTAAACAAAAATCATTCCAGCTCGACGCCGAATATTGGATGCACGCGGATATGAAAGGTATAATAATTAATAAGAGAATGTGTTCAATTAGTGACAATTATGGCCAACGCGACGCAGAATTGCGTATTCGTTCGGTATTTCAACGGTTCGTCAGAAAGGTCGTAAATAAGTGTGCGATAAGTAAGAATTGTATTCATTCGCAATGGTACGTTGTAAATTAATTTTAAACAGTTTGGCAGGTCAACGTGCATGGCAAGACGTTAATTTTAATCGTAATTTAATTTATACGAAATATATGTATCTAATACGCAACGACTGCGTGATTGTGTATAAATGTGTATAAAACTGTAAAATTTATATATCAAGCCGTGTTGAATTTGGTTGCAATTAATTAAACCGTATCACTCGTAGGTATATGTGTATATATATACACACACTTCTCCATATTAAGTTACAGTTGAAATGAAGTAATTGAAAACAATCTACGACTTTCTTAAACAGAAATTTGAGTTTAAAGATCTCGAGAGTCATTAATTATCGTTGGTAATGCGTGAAATAATCAGCGATCATTGGGGTTCTAATAATACATTGCAACACTCGCGTCTCGACCATTTAAGCATCCTGCGACTTTGATACCAATTTAAAGGTGGATTACGTTGACGCAACCACTTATAAATTATGCCATGCGAGTGAGCCCCGCTGATCAATAACCGCGTTAGATTTCATCACAAAATAAAACTAGTGTTTTTAAAAGCAGCAGACATGCAATTATTTGACGTAATGTATGTTAAACGGATGACGCATTGACGCGAACCACGTGAGCGCGCCTTATTTAGCTTTTCTATCTTACATCACGTATGATGGACTTTTTCTTGCGTTTTCTTTTCCACGAGGGAGAGAGACAGACTTTAATTTAATTTCACCCCGGGCGATAGGGAAAATGAAATTATAGTGGTCGATGAATCGGAAGTTTAATACCAAATGAACAAAAATTCACAGATTATATATATACATAAATATATATACCTGTTATTTGACGCGCCGCAAAACCCCTACCCGTTTGATGGTTTGATGATGCAAATTTCGAATTGCGTCCCAGCAGGACCAATAAAAAGGGCCCGATATTGTCCCAGTACTGGCACCAGGGTTGCCACTACTATTATAATCATAGGTCCAGTAATGTACCATCGTTAGATTGATAACGTCGGCCCAGTACTGTTACCAGTACTCAACCAGCACTGGTTTTTATCTGGCACATTATTTTTATTGTATTAGACTATATAATACAAAGTGTCCTGTCTGGCCCCACACGGACACTTACTGGTCGTAAATTTTGACGACCTCTTGTTTTGATCAGTTTAGCTCCTATGTCGGTTGCCATCCGTCATATGGCCATTACTGGCACACATCAGGTT
>JABFQC010000084.1:0-39550 GCA_022817085.1 Psilanteris sp. ZL-2020
TGACTTTACTTTACATATTTTATTAAATAATAAAAAAAATAATAATATGATTTCTTTTTAGAATGATGAAAAGATGTTAGAGAATTTCTATCTATCTACATCTGAGTTGAAGCCATAAAAATCTGTTTTCAAATTTTATACTTTCGATACTTTTTCCATAACTTCAGAAAAATTGAAATAGTTTGTTTGAAATACGTTGATGTAAAATGCATTATAAAAAGATTACTTCTTGTATTTTTTAATTACTTGTATTATTAATTAAACGTATATGTATTAATTTTTTCGATTTTGGAACTCTAATATTGCGATAACAAAATGATTATAAATATGATTATATATTATTAGTTGTAATACAGCTATATTTAATTAATTTTAATTTTTTGTATTTCAATAATTACATTGTGTAAGGAAAAACATCTAATGATTGAACTATTTCTTTTAAATATTAAGGTAATTGTTATAAGTATCATATAATATAAATATTATGATTAACTTATGTTAATGTACACAGAAAAAATAATATTACAAATTTTACTTAACTATTTATAATAGTTGACAAAATTACAAAAAATCGAAAACTATGATAAATTATGGTTAAAAACTTTGAACAGATTGTCACATATTATCAAACTATGTACAAGAATCATGATATCGTTCAATAATTATTTTATTTTTTGTATATTCAGCCTATACCTTTATAATTTAATTTGGTAAAATATGTAAACATTTTTTTTAATGTATAAACCCAAAAAGAAAATTTATAAACTGCATATAAATATTATAAATAACAAAAAATGTTTGTTTAATTATAGTAATGCAAAATGCAATAATTAGAATATACTGCTTTAGCTCAACACTGAAACAAATTTTTCAATGACGTTAATAAAGTAAATGTTAATTTGGTTAAATGTTTGATTAATGTTGTAAAAATATTTCTTTATTTGTACCATCCATATATTTTTCTGCTTCAGAGTATACAATTATTATTCTAATAATTTTAACATCAAATTATTACATAATCTATTTATGTTAAATGACATACATTTTATTATATATTGACACAATTATTATTGAAAAAATAAATTAGTACATTTTTCAGTAATTTTGGTTATTTATTAAGTTATAATATATATGTATGTTTTAAGTGATTTAGTTTTATATTGGATTTGTGATAATTTATTTGGAGTATGTTTTTGAGTCAAAGTATGTTTAATGCATTTAAAGTTTTAATTTCTTAATCCAATAAAGTAACATATAGTTAAATTTATTTCATCTTTGCTTTTGACGTTGTATAAACAATGCTCTTTCAATCTTAATGTGGTTTGTTTTGTTTACGTTTATTACGTGCCAAATTTAAATGTATATTTATATATTAAAATTTCATCTCAAAAGCTGCGATTCAGTTGTACAGACTATGGTATTTTATAGTTTTATAATATTCAAGTACATTTTATTGTATGTTAAGTGCATTTAGTCAATTGTAAATTATTCGTAGTATAATTTGTTTAAGTTTGGTACAAGTTTATTTAATTTTATTTTAAGGATCTTATTAGGGATTTTATTTTGATTGTTATATATCTTATGCCGTTATGAATTATAATTATTAGTATCATATAAATATGATATTCGTGATACTGTATACATTGAATGTTTAATGTTTGACAGTGTCGTAAGAAAAGGTAATGAATGAAAACAGAGACAAAAAAAGATAAAATTCAAAATACTCACGCTGACTCCCGTGATTAGGATATCATTCCTGCAATTTTCCGGAGTATCGTGCGTGCAACGGTGTCCGTCTACGCACCAGTCACAAGGAAAACTAGAGGAAACGCATTGCGTGCAAGAACTATGGGTACTGCAGTCAAAGAATGTAAAATTAGTTGCAACAAGGTCTGGTCCGTTGGTCATTCTCACCGACAACTTGGCCGTAAAATGGTGTTGTCCGTCAGGAATAGAAGGCAACAAATCAGTTCTAGGCGTGGTGCAATTAACACCTGTGTGACAAATCCAAAAAATAATATTTCTTGCGCAAAAAGTTAAGTTAAAAAGCTCAGTAAGTTGTTTGAGCGAATTACAAATGAATTAAATACGCGCGTTTGTTTATAAAGTAGACAAATAATTGCGCCGCGTCTGCTTCGCAGGTACGAACCGTAAGACTTTTTCGTTGCATTGGTGATCAATGTCTTTTCCAGCGCAGAGAATGCGCACAAGAATTGTCCCTGAAGATTTGGAAGATTGTCAATGACGAGCTCCAGGGTCCGCGCGGTCGTCCTTTGAAGCTGACTTGGGACTACGCTGGTAATGCTGGTGCAGCGACCACTCTTGTACGGTATCCAATACAGCGGGTCCTTGGCGGCGTCTTGACAATCGCTGCGCAAATTGCACTTATTCTCTAGCGAGCACCATCCGCAATAAGGGTCCTGAGCTCTGAGACACTCGAGACAGGTTTTGTAGACCGAGCACTCCTGGACCTTCACCTTCGACACCTTCTTTTCGGTCATCACGTAGAGGTGCAACAGCTGCGTGTCGAAGAGCAGATCGGAATTTACCGGCGACCCAGGGTCGATCTCCAGATCGCCGTATTCCAAGGCCACGGTTGGACTCTCCACGACAACCTGCAACGCCAAAGCACGCACAATTATTTTAATGACTGTTGCGATGCAAAAATGAACGCGAGTGGAATTTGCGCGCCGACGAATAATGGGTGTAAGTTCGGCGACAAATTGTGGCCGCTTTTGAATTCCAAATGTTATTCTCCTGCCACGCTTTCTTACGAACAGACAATTATATATGGTAGACGCTTGAAATATATTATTTACGTTTTTCAACTCAATATCAAACTCGATTAAATTTCCGAAAACATTGCGCGAACCATTTTTTCGACTATAAATATACGTGCATGGAATAGAGAAAGTTTGCGATTGTTCAATAAACGTTGACATCGTATGGATTGACGATCGGTTTCTACCTACACTGTACACGATATCGTACTATTCATTCAAGTAATATCGCGGTTCGAATAAATGCAGGAGAGTAAAATTTAACGTTGAGTGACTGTAATATTTATATAGTCATTTTTGCCGATTATAATTTTGCTTCTTTTTGTTTTGCACACATATATAGATCCATGAGTTTAATACTAACTGCAATTAGTCTTGTCTTGTAACACATCCCGAGTCAAAATTTTAAGCCTCCGTTGAACCTCGAAAAAACGCAGAAATTTCCATTTTCGCGCGTTTCGAGGTTGAAAGGAGTCTCAAATTATTTTCACTAAAACTTTTAAGCGTATCGTTTTAACTTTGAATGTTATATTCTCGAATATAATTAAATATATAAATATTCTTATATAATTTTTAAATATAATTAAATATACACATATTACGCAAATGGCAATAATTAGAGCCTCTTTTCAACCTCGAAAAGTGCGGAAATTTCTATTTTCGCAGTTTTCGAGGTTGAAAAGAGGCTTAAAATTCTGACTCGGGATTCTATATATTTCAAGTAATATATATCTCTAAATATCAATCGAATTTATTTGCATACACGTTTTATGTATGGGAATAATAATCTTATGAATAATTATTATGAAAGTTAAGGATCGTCTGAAGCAAGTCTATTGTGTGAAAAAGATAATTACAATGTTTTCGAGCTGTAATTATTGTTTGCGATCCTAAAAGCATTCAATACGGTCATACAAACCCAAAATTAAACGCAGACAAAATTGCATTTTTGCGCAAATTGTTTCAATAATAATCACGACCAGTTGCCATAATCGTTTATTGATTACTGCGAACTGTTAGGAGCGCGTCATGAACTACACGGTATTGCGAACTTTGTTCTGTAACGCAAGAAAGACTATTTTCGGGAAGAAGTAAATAAATAGTAAAAAACAAGCAAAAAAACAAAACACCGGAGATATTGTTGCGCGAAGCTTACCCGTGGGGTTCATAAAACCGCCAGGACCCCTATGGTTACGCTTCCGCGAGGATTTGTTCGTCTAATAGGCGTTCGCTGGGAACCCGACTTGGGCAATATTGAGCCGTTAAAAAATAGGATGCAGGGCGTTAGCCTTAATACTCGGCGCACGAAACGCTGTTGGCCGTGAGTATAAAAAACATTAATGACTGGCATTTTTGAGCTCGCGAATCGATCGAATTGTGGCGCGCCGCTGCAAATGCCGATCACTGCTTCGTTATTTTTTGAATAACCGCGAGTTAACATCTTATTCGCATGGCTATTGTGTTTGCAAATAAAGAGATATTTATAATTATAACATACAAAACAATGAGTATCACGGCCTCTCGTTGATTGCGTAAACACGACGAATACGCTGCTCCGAACAATTTAAACTTTTGCTTACGCGAAATTACATGTTTTGCCGCGCAGGAGAATTACTCTGTTTAGAATGATGAAATATAAGATACGTTGCTAATATTCGATGTCGGTTATGGCATTAAATATCAAGTTGTAGAAAGCGTATTTCGAGCTATCGAGATCGCTCATTGTTGGGTCAATCATTACTTTCTATATACGTATTATTATCCCCGCGATTATTTTATACACGCTTGATGACAAGGGATCCGGCTGCATTAGGTGGATGATTTTTATTGCGGTATCGATAAAGTCGTATCAAGTTTGTCGAAAAAATTACACGCAAACACGCACACACGTATGTTTCGACTACTGCTATTTAAACCATTTGTTACGATTAACTACGTTTTAATTCCGCGTACGGCTTTTCAACAATTATTCCATCTATTATTAGTTTTCAATAGCGATTCGTTGTTCAGTTTTCTATTGCCTCGCGGTCGTCTCAAACTATAATAACTATATTTATCATAGTCTCTAAATATGGGGGTTTGACTGCGAACAAAAATGTTCCACAGTTATTAGTCGGGTATCCATATTTGTAGTCAGACATAAGTCTATTCAAAATTTATTATCTGAGATTCAAATAAATATGTGAATATAAAAATGGGATACAATTTATGAATTGTGCATCATAACTGTAATGCAATTGTATTTTAATTTATGTTTATCGTAATAATAATAACAACCGTTAATTAAACTCGGCCAGCCTTTAATTATGCAATTATTACGCATTAATGTTTTAAAATATACACAAAAACTTGGGTCATGTAGAAACGTTATTGTTTCATTATTTATGGATAAATATAAACTACAAATAAATAATATTTATAAATGTTTGATTGAATTACAATGATTTAATTAACAATTAAACAATTACAATATTGAAGTTAAAATTAGCAAATATTTAAAATGGATACAGGTGTAATTGAGTATTCTTTTCTCGTTTGATATATGTTTCAACTTATTTTGTTGTATAAATATATTTGAATAAGTCTACATCTTGATCTATCAACATCTCAACATTTGATAGTAATGCAAAGGAATTACAACATTCTGCCTTTGAAGAATCGTGTTGTTAATACAGATGCGGTAATCTTGAAAATGTGGTCCTTTAATTATGTTTTGATATGTAGGCATTAACATTTATATGACGTATATGTATATTGCATATTAAATTTTAATATATAATAATATTTTCTGTATTTTCATGAAAACATATTTTATATATTCAAATATGAATATAAAACAAAATTTTTAATAAGCATGATAATGCGAGTATATATCGAATACCTCGTAGCGTAGCTTGTACATTTTTAGTTTATACAACTTTAAAAGTTACTTTCTTCTACGGAACTAAACAAACTGTATACTGATTATTTTATTCCAACTTCAATAGGCCATTCTAATTTCTTCTTAGAATTTATATCAGCGACAGAAAAACTGTAGCAATAATAAACTATCTAATACCTAGGGCGTAAAATATTAACTAACACGATTGTGGTTTATTTATTAAATTATTATCGCATCAAAACTAACAAAAGAAGAATTGAAAAAGATTGTATCTGTAACTCTTTATACGTAGTATATTGTTTTAGTTAACTCTCCGGGTTTGTCTTTCGAAACACAGAATCTTTTGCATAATGTTTTATTTCACATGTTTGCATTGACATATTCCATATTTAATAACTCGAGACCTGAGAGAAATAGCGTGTACCTATTATCTGGGGTGCAGGCGCGGTTCGAAATGCACTGGATCCCACGAGGGAACCGGCTTCTCTCTCGTCACTCGCGCGAACCGTCCTAGCCTTTAGCGGTGCACCAGATGTATCTCTCATTCAATCTCCAGTTGCAAGACGGTTCCCAGATATCTCGCGAGAAAACAATCAAAGAAATAAGAAGTCGCCCCGAGCGTTTAACGAAGATGTCCGACGCGTGCCGCGAAAACGAAACGTCAAAAACGAGAGCACCCGGTGCTCCGAGCCCCGTTTTTCTTTGTCAATCAACGGCTAATGCGTGTTTTGTGTTATTCGCGTTTGATTACGTTATTCGTTCGTTTCATTTATGATGGTTTCAGGGAGGCTATTATTATTATTATACGCTTGAAAGATGAATTGCTTCGCATCCATTGAAAAAGTATTTTCGTGTAATATAGAAAGGATATATTATTCTCTATTAGACGGATCCTTAATTATGCGAGTTATTATATGGGAGTAATACATAATGAACTAACCGACGTTAGATTTGTGTGATTGAAATCTGTCTATCTTTGATTCACTTATATTCATTCGTCAAACAATTCGGAATTTGGATCATTCGGCTTTTTATGCGAAGCAATAAAAATATAAGCTTGTTAATCGTGAACCTATAAATTTCATCTCAAGTTTTATACATTTTTAAAAGTTGAATAAATCGTGAGTGAATGTAAATATTCTAAATCAACTCTCGAGACTTGTATTCTATTTTATGTCAGATTTAAATTATGATCATAAATGAGTAATTATCGGGCATTATACATTTTTATACTCTTTTTTTTTTCAATTAGTATATAATTGCATGCTTAGTTAATAAAATGTAATGAAATCGAATAATGATCCATTTACAGCAACAATCTTTTACCGTATAATAAATAAAACATTAATCTTTCATCCATAGACGCCCGCTCATGTATATATATATATATATGTATATATATAAATTCAATTGCATTCATTCCTCACCGAACTAGGTAACTTTTATAACGGCAACCAAGCGAAATTTTCCAACTAGTTAGATGAGGATTCAATGCAAGTGGGTATACCTTCGGACGCAACCATCGCGGAAATGCGAGAAGGGGCGGGGCTTTTCCCCCAACCCTCATTTAAAAATAAAGCTAAACCTCAAATACAATTCTTGTAGGGCCCTAGTAATCTAGTTATGTGTTAAATTGTGGGAAATATGGAAGATTATTCAAAAGCAAACATTAAACAAAATAATCTTACAAATTTGATTTAACTATAGAATAAAAGTAGGAAAAATATTTTTCCTACTAAAAATAATGTTTCACTGTCTAATCGAATATCATTTAATGTATAGATGAATTCTTTTTGGCAATATATATTCAATGGAAAATCATCTAATTATTAAACGATTCTATTAATCATTAAATGATCGTTTTAATTTCCATAATACTAATTATGATATCCCTAGAAAATTATAAATATAGTTTTTCATAATGTAAACTTCGCTTTCTATATGTATAACTATTAAAATATATAACGTTTTTAACAGTCCTAATATTTATATTGTTCATTGTAAAAATATACACTAAATACGAAATTAACATGTATAGAAAACTGACTACTTACTTATTTAACAAATTTAATTTTTGAACAACATAATTACTGTAATATAAGACTGATATTTTTTTGCATTACTGTTAGAAAAAAGTACAATTTTCTATGATATCTCTTTAAGCTTTTTTATATGCTTAAACACCTTATTCATGAAAATACGTTGGGTTGTTTGTTTTATTAAGGACACACTCTTACTAATGTAGTCCATAAATATTTATTTATTACTCGCAAAGTAAGTAGTTAATTTACCATAATAATGTTTTATAAGACGATATAAAGTTACAGTGTAATCAAATTTACATATGCTATTATCGCTATAACGGTAAGTATTAATTTTCTAACTAATTTGCGGAAAAAGAATTGTTAGTTAACTTTATTGTCATTTTAACAACATTATATTAAAATTATTATTTTTCTATCAATATTACACATATACAATTTAAAGATGTAACCTATTTTGTAACAAAAGGTTTGCAATAAATATTTATAATTGTGTAAATGTACTCTCTAAATTTGAATCAGTAAAACTCACTGAAATCAGCTAATACACGGAAAAAATGAATAAGTTACGACAAGCATACTAGTATGTTTAGCTCAGTATTGTTACATTAAACAAAAAATATGATTGAATTAATCAAATCAGTTTCTTCGGTCAAACTTATGAGTATGTTTAACATTCATACTAAATATATTTGATGCTAACCATACAGTATGGTTAAATCAATCATATATTTGATCCGTACAAGTATTTATAAGTATTAATAAAAACCACGAATTTTGTTTTTGTTAATCTTTCTGTTTTTATATATATTAACAGAATATAAACATTAAATTTTCTTTGACTTAATTGTTGCTATTTCATACAGTTTTTTGAACATAACATCTTTTATGATATATTTTAGGTTATAATACACACATATATATTAGCAAATATATATTAAGATAATTCAAAA
Source organism: Psilanteris sp. ZL-2020 (assembly GCA_022817085.1). Taxonomy (NCBI): domain Eukaryota; kingdom Metazoa; phylum Arthropoda; class Insecta; order Hymenoptera; family Scelionidae; genus Psilanteris; species Psilanteris sp. ZL-2020. The sequence goes on from JABFQC010000084.1 coordinate 8,657, forward strand.
CACGTCTTAAACATACGATTAGTTTGATCATACACAAAACTTATTTATTTGTTTTACACGAAAGAAGTATTTTTGGTTCAAGAATTCATTTAATTTACCATACTTTATGTTTAGAAAAATAAAATAACTTTAAACATATATGTTTTGTTATTCGAAGTATATTGCGTTTACTTGTTCCGTATTAACCATACTTTATGTTTGCATTAAGTAAACGTTTACTAGTACTAACGATACATTTTTTTCCGTGTAATATGCAGTGATTAATCAGTTATATAAGTATAGATTTAATCAGTATATATTAGCTGATTTCAGTGAGTTTTACTGACTCAAATTTAGAGTGTACTTAAATTGAATATAACATTGTGGGTATTTAAAAGTTAGTACATTATATAGTAATTTTTATAGTATTTTCAAGTATATCCTACTTTTGATATACTATATAGTAAATAGTTGGATACATGTTTTCTCCGTGTAGTCTTTTTTTGAAGTAATTCAAGACGACGGAATTTGGAGTGTCAAATTATATGCGAGTCTCGACTTGAACGAAAAGCGTTTTCGCAAAGTTTAGGAGTGTCGAACAGGATGCGACTCCTAGTTCGAACGAAGAGTTCATCACGTCGTGACTCTAAATTGTTTTTGTTTTTTTTTTTTTAACAAAATTGAACTACCAAAAATCCCCACGAATCGATTAATCGATTCTAGATCGTTTTGATTTTGTTTTGATAAGTCTCCAGAAGTTAGCTTGAACTTACAAAATTGTATTTATTTTTGATTGAAGTTTTGTGGTCTATGCCGATGATAAAAGATAAATTCATAACGAAAACCAAATAAGAAAAAACTAATTAGAGACGTTAGGAAAAATTGATTGAGCCGAATTTGAGTTCTGGCGGAGAATTGCCCGATCTAAATTAAAATTAAAAAAAAGATATTACTATTAAGTAACAGAAATCAAGTATCGATCGAAAGAAATAGCGTATCGATATCAGGTTTGTGGGAGATTTTCGATTGAATACTTTCTTAATTTGTTATATTGTTAATTTATGAATTATTGAATTATTGATTTTATTATAATATTGATTTGTTACGAACTCGAGATCATTCTCGAGAAACTTTATGTTTCGTGTTATTGATATTTTTGCGTTAATTTTTGAGTCATTGTCATTGCGAATTATTACATTGTCATTTTACTTAACGTTGTTAATTTCGTTAATTTTGTTAATAGAAATAAAGGTAATAATTAATTAATATTTTTTTGACTTTTAAATTTTAATTTTAAAATATTTGTACATCGCAGAGCACACTCACTTGTACAACGGATGATGTACACATAAGTGCCTTTCACTTACATCGACTATTTTTAATTATTATAATAGTAGATAATTGGTTTGTGAAATTGGTCGCAAATAATATCTTTTAATATGTATATCATACACAGACGTTAGTTTAAATCCAGAATTAAAAGTGTTTATGTAAAAGCGAAATTGACAAGGTAAAGTTACGATTATTGAATAATACATATTTTAATAGCAAATTGATTTCATAAGTTTTAAATACTATTTTACAATATTGTTATGAGCTGTAAATAATATTATAAAGCATACCAGAATAAAGAATAATAAAGTAACTGGCACGAAAGCAGCACGATAGAATAAAAATACCAGTACTACACGTTCTCATATGATGCGCTAATCCAACGTCATATACTATTTCGAATCGGTGAGTTTGTTAAATGAGTAAAGCGTGTAACAGGAATAAAATGAAAGTCAATGGAATAAGTTCCGCTGCGGCTGAGCGTCTACGGAGGAAACACATTGCGACACAGGAACGTCACGTTCGAATACATCGACATTACAGAGGGATGTCGAAGACCTGTCGAACACCATAAAATATTATTTGCACTCGAACAATGTTGCCGAGAAGTCAAATCGATGGGAATCGTAATTTACTGTGCGACTGTAGCTATTACCATTGCACTTTTTCTAAATGTGTGTGGAAATGATGTACCTCAAAAATATATAACGATAATTTTACGTTTCCTTCTAGATTAATTTTAAAACTCCTTTTAGAATTAATTATATGTCGGAAGGATATTTCAATTAGTTTATTATTTGTAGACGTATGATATAGTCCTGATCGTGTTTCATTTTATTGGAATAAATAACTTAACAAGTTTTTCAAGGTACCATTTTATTACAAAATAATATTGAATTTGAATACGTTTAATCATTTGATATGTATATTTATTATACAAGTAAGAAATATATATATATATATTTATATAATACATGGAAAAAATAATCTGGCAAAGAATATACTATATAAAATAATAAAATGATCAACCCGCATAATTATTTATTAAAATTATCCAAGATTTTTAATAATATAATATAGTAATTGTTTGATAGTTTTATAGTATTTTCAAGTATAACTCCACTGCTACTATTTATACAGTAATTTTTCCTATTTATTTTACTCAGTATATTTATTATTTTATTTTTTTATTTGCCTTTATAGGCAAATTAAAAGTTAGAAAAAATATTACTTGTTATTTATATAGAAATTTACTTACAATTGAATGATCACTTAATTACAAAAGTTCTATGTATAGAAGAATCAATGTGTCTGCCAGAACAGAGACTAATATCACTTACGCAATTATAAACATTGTTCTAAAATTGTAATAATTTATGTATATATATTGAAACCATAAAATTGTTTAAAATATATGAATATATAATAACTTATTTCGGTTATGTTAAACTAAATACCAAACAAATAATTAAAATGTTAAATTATCATATCAAACTATTATAAAATATTATTAAATGATATTATTTGTGATTATTAATTAATAAATAAATATATATATATATACAAACTAACAAATGTCGGCAAATCTATAAAATAATCTTGTTTTTATGCATATAAATATAACTGACGTTTTATGCTTTCATTTTTGTCAAACGAATATTATTAAATATTGTTTGATTTGAAATAAGTTAAAATATCATCTCCGTTACATAAAACAAATGAATAAATGATTGTTTTGTACAGAAAGAGAATAATATCAAAAGCCATTTATAAGTTAACATTTTAGTCATTTAAGTGATCGAAAAAAGATTTTCTATTCCAACAAAACTTCACCGCAAGATTGCATCAAATATTGTATTTGATTCATTATTAATTGTAATTTTGATAATGCGAGATGTGACGTACGTACAGGAAAAGAAATATTTATTGCTGCATTCAAACACACTCATTATAGCTTTCTTCTTCATTCTATATAGTCATGGTCTACCAGACTGTTTATTATTTAAAAAGAAACTTGGTTACGTCATACGTTACTGATATATTTCTGCGAAAAAATGGCTGATCTGATCCAGATTAAAGTATCAAATTGCAGGGCTTAAGCGTTCTATTATCAAAATAACACAAACGGGATCGTATCACACTCGCTGGCGGAAGATCTGGATATCAATGCTTTCACTATTTTGTACTGACTTTTATAGGTACTTCACGTCGCATAATCGTGTCGTAAATTTATAAACGCGAGAATCGCCCAAGCGCCTTAAAGTAAGTCATTTCAAATACAATGACAAGACCAGTCCGACGCTTAATTTTTATGATACTTCGGTGCAAACATCTCTTCATAATTGACTGTATTTTTTGAATACCGCAATAATGCAGCATAAGTTAACATTTAATTTTATTATTTGAACCAACTTTTTTAAAGCACAATTATTCTAATATTACAAATTAATATATTAGAAGTGCACGTTTGATTTAAATATTATTTTATAATATATACACAAACATATACTATAATATATATGTGTTTGACAAACATTTCCGTAAACATTTTTAAGTGAATTTGATTGATATCTTAATATTAATGAATATATTTAATTAACTGTTTGTATAATAATATAATTCCGTAATTCATTTATATTATTATATGCAACATAATAACTTTAGCAACAATTGACAAAGCTTTATTGAGCAATTTCAGTTCATTACGACTTTATTCTTCAATTTTAAAAATAATTTAATCATAAAGACGAGTTGAAATGAATAATTTAGAACTTGTCTGAATTCGGCAAGGAAAATAAAATATTCTGTTTCGCGTAGTTTGAAAATGAAAAATGTCAATATATATTAAGTTAAAGATAAATTTACATTTAACAAAAAATGTTCAGTTTTGTTCGGTGTTTTGATTTTGCAATAGTATTAATAATAATAACAATAATACAATAAAACATATATTTGATTAGAATACGTTTTATACAAAAATTACAACTGTAAAACTTGTAAAAATATAAAAATAGTGTCTTTGCATATTCGGACATAAACGATTAAACATATAATCCAGGGTCAGTTTCGTTTATTTTATAGTAAAATTTCAATTATATTTTTCTCTGCGTACTATTTTGGCTGGCAATTTTCACACACATCATAAAGGCCGTGTAGAATATTATCAAGATTTTCATCAATAAAAATGGAATACGAGTAAAATACAATCGCTCCATAAAGTACTTGTTCTTCTTTTAAACCACGTCGTTTTTCTACCTTTGGGCTGAATTTCAAAATGCATTCTTAGATGTCTATGGCGCGATATATCTGCGGAAAACGGACGAGGATTTCGGGCCAATTGTGAATCCGGAAGACGACGTCCAGTTCTTCATTTCGCGCGTTCCAATGGTGTTCTGCATTTTTCAAATACGTGAGCAGTTGTGAAAGAATTATTGACGGAGTATGCATTTAGAGAAGGATTGCAAATACGTATAAGCAACTGAAAGGAGAATGGTTCAAGGTACTTTACTCAAGGGAAATTGCAAATAAAATTTATATGCACAGCCCTTCTGTAAATATTCATAAAAGATAATAGTTAATTGATGTACGAAATTATATAAATCACAATAAATTTATGAAATACAATCAGATCATCGCATGATATATAATAATTGTCCAATTATTTCCCAAAAAAAAATGTTAGTATTTATCAATATATTATTAATACAGTTATTTGTTTGCAAATTAACGTTTCATAATTTAATATTTTATTGTGTAAAAATAACAACAAATTATTAATTATTATCTTTAGCCGACGTATGTATTAGATATTTCATGTACAATAGTTTCTATAGTGGCTTCAACTGATTGCGGAAAATATTTTGTTCAAATTCATTAATTAGATTTCGATTAATTCAAGTGATAAATTATTTTTTCATGATTAAAAAAAGTTAACAATAAATGGTATCTTGTATTTTCTATTTACGCTCATTGTTTTATTTTCATTTACGTAAATTGTTTGAGGTGCTTTGTGACAACTGAACTGAATTACAGTTTTCATTAAAAAATGTATACTCGAATTTGTTCCGTAAAAAATAGCGAGTATTTTGCTTGAGTTATGTGTAATTAAATGGAGTTTTTCCTAAAATGATACAAATATTAACAAACGCAAAAAAACTCGCTATCCCAATTAAATAACAAACGAAAGCTCCATACATATACTTTGAAAACGTACAAATACGTCGTCAATTATATTTGAAAGAATGCAATCAAATAAAAACAACGTTTAGGAGTTGAAATGAGAAAAAATTATTAAACGTCATGCGAGACAATAAATTTCTTAAGTTTGGCTTTTTATTGTGAGGTCGATGAATTGCGTCCGGGTGAAGTGGTGCGTTTGAAAATCGAAGGTAATGAACTGTGTATCGCGACGAAAACTTTTCTGTTGGTTCTATTTTGTTAGACGAATTTCGCCGCAAAACGTTTGCTGTAACGGGAGTTTATTTTTCGGACGCTGAAAGAAAGAAAAAAATCCTAGTGATTTTATGTATGTTGGTTGCTTTAAATATATAGCTTATTAATTTCCAGTTAAAAATAACATTACCGTGTTATTAGTACGTATGCTTTAATTAAAGCGTGTTAATACGAAATGTCATTTGAATTCATGTGTACTATATTGTGCTAAAATATATGATGAATTTTAATGTTTTAAATACACAGGGAATGTAGTTTATTAGTATAATTTGTGGATAAAAATTCTGATTTTATGATTATATTAAATACGATGAAATTTGATAAAAGTATTGCTATCAAACATTTTGATTAAAATAAATTCAGTATTTCGGATGAATAATAATGGATGATTTTTAATTTTAATTTAATTATATTTTTTTTTTGCAATTTTGTTTGTACAAATAGTTACAAAATCGTACTTGTCAAACGTATTCTATCTATCAATAGATATATGGTAATCCATCATTATACATAAATCTATTGATTATATACATGAAAAAATATAATATATTGTAATAAATATTTGATAATATAATACCATACAATTAAATTTAATTCCATAATATAAATTATAATAATATAATAGTACGCAATTGAACACCTTAAAATAAATTTACGTAACAAATAATAACAATCAATTTAAAAAATATTTTAAATTTTGTAATCTTATCAATGTAATCATTATACGCGGTGAGAATATATGATTGGAATAAATAAATAAATGTATAATTTAAGTAACTGTTTTACTGAATCAGACAACATTTATCTAAATGGAAATAATGTTTATTAGTTACAGCTAAACATTATTCTCCGTGTATATAATTTTATTCTAACGTATACCAGAATTATAATGTAATTGTAACATTAAATAATAATTTATAGTCACAACAAAACAATGTCAACCCTTGTGGTTACTATGCTTTTCCCGTAACTTGTTACTAGTAATTTTTGTCAGTGTAAACTTAGAAAGAAATTTCTCACTGTTTGGCTGAATGCAAACCAAATTTTGACATTATAATAAATAATATCCCAATTTTATCTTCAATAGATGTTGACAATAATTTAATATTCAGTGTTTATATATGTATATAAACAATTATTATATATTTCATTTAAAGTTCAAATATTTGACTACATATTATCTGCGAATATTTCCGATTTTAATTTTAGAAAATTTGATGACGAAATAAAATTCTGGTTATATAACTTTATAAAAACATTTGTTTTAACTATAAATTCTCATTATAGCATAATTATTTAGAATGCAAATCAACGCGAAATATATAAATTCGTTATCCTTCTTGAATAAAGGCATGATTTCAATTATCACATTAATGATAAAAAAATGTTTTCAGTTTTTAAAGAATGCAATTTTAATTTCCGTTAGCGAACTTTTATATGCGTCGGATTTTTATACAATATATATGTATTGTAAAGAGATAATAAATATTATCAATTTAAATGATTCGATAAAACAGTGAAAAATGAAGAAATTAATGTATAACGCATACGAAAGCTTACTCGATTATATTTTTTTAGAATTGAGCGTAATGATTGTTGCTGTATAACGAAATATTATATCGTGGGAGACATTTTATACGAAAGCATTGTCATTGGTCGTTTACAGAGTCGTATTTGCTATAGCTGTGAGTGCGATCGGTCACCGTGGTATAATTCTATAGCTGTTATTTGCTGATTAAAAATATTCCCTTACACCTCTATTCGATTATTCCTACACAAAATGTATTTTTGTACTTTGCTTTTCCAATTCGAAATTAATTGTTTACAAATAGTTTATACGAAATGCTAATCAAAATTGCGTTATAGTTATTATTTAGCAAAGTGTATTTTCGGTGAGATATTCTCACGAGTATACCGCAAAACAGTCGCGTTGTCCGAGTTTGAAGCGGAATTTTGCTCGTCACAAAGGAACCCTTTTGCACTGCAAATTATACCACTTATCGCATCTCGGGTGCCCTTGGCATAAACGACGACGACGCCGACCCTGGTTACTCATTCTGCATCTCTTGATAAATATGTGATAACCATGTTAGAAAGTCACAAATGAAGTATAACATCAAAATTTTCCATTCATCGTTGAAGTGTGAATGTTTTATGCAATGTAATTACAACGGTACAACACGTTAGTTTTTATTATACATATGCTTGATAGTGCAGAGTTATTAAAGTATTTACTTTTTCCACGTTTCTCTCATATTGTATATAACCGTACATCTAGAATTATATCTTTCTGTTATATAAATTATTTTGTGTTTATTTTAAGTATTTATTTAAGCAATTTATATACTGCAAATATGAAAATTAATATGTGCATTTTTTGTTACGATTAAAAAAAATTCGTTTAACACATATATTTAAACAGATTCATTTTGAAGGTATTCCTTAAATCAAATATATACATAAGCAAATATAAATATCCTGTATATATTTTGATGCATACAATATCAACGACGACCTGGTTGGTGAACGTGTGTTCTACTTCACGATGATTGATATTTTAACTTGTATATCGTTATTATGTTTTTTTTGCGCCATCGATTTATAATTTCTAACGTTTTATATATTTTCTTGGAAATAAAATAATTTATTGTACGTAATTTACTGAATAAATGGTTTTAATATAATTTTTAATGTTAAAGATAATATTTTCATATACTATGATATTAATTAGGTTATGCGTAACAGATACATTGCAATAAGTTTTTACGTTTCACTTGCAAACAGAAGCAGAAACAAAAAGTTGTTTCCTGAATGAAAACTGAATTATGTTATTGTTATTATAGAAAGGAAACATTATACCGATCAACACTTTACATTATGAATAAGAATTTTTTTGTTCTGTTACATTTATAGGTATTATTTAGACTCTTTAATTACTTGATTGTTGTTTAAAGTTTGAAATAATAATAACTGAAATGTATAAATTATTTGAAAAAAGGTTGAAAGAAAAATGATTCATGTGTGAAATACAAGCTGATAAAATTTATCGACATTTCTTTGCGCGCAGAAAATCCAAACCATGCGGAAGGGTTACAGGGATGAAAAAATTTCATCCATTCAAAGCATCAAACGCGATAAGTGAAATTATAAATAGAAGGCGTGGTAGGTTAGGAGGTGAAATTCCAAGGAATGCGAGAGAGAAAGACAGTGAAAAATCAATTGCCGCGTACGCTCTCCGCCATCATGTCAAGAAGTAACCATCAATTATACTGTACCATCCTGTTTTGTTTCAACTACGCTCTGCGATCAAACGCTCTAAGTATTGTTTCGAAAGTTCACTTACTGAAACGTGAAAAGCGCTAATTAACATTCGCAATTCGAGAAATTACTTTCCTAATTACTACGCGTTTCATCATGTTCCCATTTGTTGTTATAACTAAAGCTAATAAATTAAACGTGGGAGAAAAACACACGCTCTGTATCTTCCAAAAGATACAACTATGTTGAAAAAATCACAGCATTCTATACGAATTTTGGATACCGGACAGTTTCATATCTACGATTGTTATGCACAAAATTAGCGACAATAATTGTACACGGAGAAAAATCTCTAACCAAAAGGGTAGACATTATTTTGTTGTAACTATTATATTGTAATTTTGGTATACATTCGAATAAAATTATATGTAATGATTACGTTGAAAAGATTATGAAATATAAAATATTTTATAAATATATTGTTATATTATTATTATTGCATTAATGGTATTGTATGGTATTATACTATCAAATATTTATTACTGTATTATATTTTTCTGTGTATGTAATCAATAGTTTTGTGTATGACAGATGCTGAAAATCGTTGTTTAAAATTTTAAACTAAATTTATAATGTAACGTTTACATCTTATTGTCAAACATTTTACATTATAATCGTTACAAGAAAACTGTCCTGAACATAACAATAAAAACTCTTTGCTTTGACAAGAATGCCTTTGACAAGTACGAATTTATACAGTTAAAGTAAAATTTTTTTCAATGTAAGATACACAATTTCTTTATTATCATCAACTATATACTTAAAAAAGTAAGCGATATTGTATTAACAATACCTAACTTCTGGTCAAAACTTTTACATCCGCATTAGGCAAATTTTATTTTGGAGTTAACCAATTCTTAATCCATCATTTTCGCGCTCGAGGATAAAATATGTATTTTATTATTTACGGCGAATTGGGTTATAGTTCAAGTTGAAAACAATTGAGGTATTATAGTTATTGGATTAGAATAAGCAATGCTGGTCGATTTTCGAGTTACATTAACTAAAAAATTCAATCGAATTTAATCCAGTTTTATACACAATTCGATGACCGAGCAAAAATAATATCTACAGATTTTGCATATTGACATTATCTTTTTGTGACAACATTATTTGCAAGTTTTGCGCGACAAAGAATAAAATAAAGAAAGAGAAAATTGATCAACGATAATTCAATCTTCACCAATTCTCTTTAATGTTCTACTCACTATACTTTGTTTTGACAGTGTTATATTCGTTGCTCAAAGTATACGCGTCGCTTGCAATGAATCAGCCTTCGGGTTCAATCTTTCAATGCAGTTACCAAAAATATTACGCTTTTGAGCTCGTTTGAAATTTACATTTAGTTATCAATTTATACAGTCATCCAATTTTATAGTTATAATTTTGGGCTATAATTACTTAATTTTAATATAAAAACATTAGAAGTGTTCTAGAATCTAGAACATTAGAATAAAATTATCAAGAATTATTTGTAATATGACTTTCAAATCTTTAAATAAAATTAAATAAAAGAACATAATTTTTTAGTTTTAATTCAATAAGCACTATATGTGAGAAAAATATTTATTTTTATAAAAATATTTCTCACACATATAAAACATTATAATATTTATTTAATTAATAATTCTATATTTATTTCTTTTATTATTTTAGCCATTTTTATTATTTTCGATTACTTATTTATTATATATAGTCTCAAATTAGTATAGTATAAAGATATTAATATTTTGATATGTAAACATATTGCAAGCGCAAAATAGGCGTTAATTTATATAATTAGAATTATATTCAGACGTTAAATTTCAACTCGTTATTTTTCAAACGTCTCCATTTATTAAACTATTTTTGAATACTAAGATTTGTGTCTTTCAAAAAGGTAAGTTTTAAATATTTTTAAAAAATAACACTTATAAGTGTTCCAAAACATTTCCTACAGAACACCTCTTTTTACAGTGTAAAAGTTTGTTTTTAAAGGATACAAATTTATTTATAAATAAACGAAATTTAAATTTCTTATTACACGCCACATTTGTATAACAACAGTAGACCAAAGTAAAATCTGCTGACAAAATTTGGAAATACCTTAGGTTTTTGATCTTGTCACGCATCTGACTTGTGACTACATTATGAGATTGGATTTCATGCAGACTTGCGATAAACCTCAACCTCTGGCTGGCTATTGATTTACATTTCTGGATATGCATAATTTAAAGATAGTTTTGGCATATCTTAATTGTCTAATTAAATCAATTTCATTTTCATTAAATTAAAAACGCCTTATCGTATGTCGGCGTATTTATTATAACTTTGATTTCTTACAACGTCCAGGTAGGTATAGTAGTAATAACGTTCGTTTATTTATTCATGAAATTGGGAATGTGTAAATAAACTTACCGCCGCCGCAATATAATTGCTAATTAATATATTAGTTACTGACCTGAAACAAAAAGCAAAAAGAAACATTATTAATTATTTGCTTCGTGTCAATCGCATTTTTTTAGGATTAGAACGAATCCGAATACTCATCATGTAATAAACATGACAAATATTTATATAAATGTTTACAATTACTTTTAATTTTCAATTTATTGTTCTTAATTATTTTTGTAAATAAATATTATGTATAATATGGAATTATAACTTTGCCTAATAAGCCTTCTTAGGACAAGCCATGTTGTTTCCTATTTACGCAATGTTAAATATTTTACGGATAGTAGTTTTGAAGCATGTCCCCAAATCGACGCGGATATATATGAGGCTTTTGTAGACAGACCCACAAATACGATGCTAGGGTCCCTGTGATTTTAAACACATTTTATATTTATATAATTTATATGGATTGTGAGTAATTTTAGTTGTGGAAGTGCAATAATACTTCGTTTGAAACACTTCTATAATAGATAATTTAATTTTAATATTAATATAAAGGAGAAAAGAAAGTTTTCAGTAATTAGTGTATATAAATATATATCTTTGCGTTTTGTATATAGTTACTAAAACTGTAAATATTCTAATAATAATCGATCTGCATATATGAAACAATCACAGCAAAAACAAATATGTTGCATATGCTTCTTACTTTAATAAAACTCTTTCCTGATACTTATTTTCGTAGAGATGACGATCGTTAAATAAAATTTTAATATCACAAAATCAACATTATATATTATATCCAAAATTTAAATATTACATTTATCTTAATGTCAGTTAAATTGAGCTAATATAGCAATTTGGAAAATAATTTTAGTTTGTATTTCTGGAAAAATTCAGTGTAAAAATGAATTTAATAAAAAATCGTTGTTTTTTAAAAGAAAGGAAGAAAAATATAAAATGAAAATATTGTGAATGTATACGTATTATACATAGAAGAAATGCTATACCGCACAAATATAACAATGCCTCCATTTACATTTCGATATTTTGCGAATTTTTTTATTTTGCGGATTTTGTTCCGCGGTCACAAAATTGTCTGGTATTTACAAAGGTATGGTTTTAACGAGACGTGCAATTCAAACATGAATTTTTGAGCGTTCAAGAGTAGATGGATCTTATTTTTTGTATGCATAATGTGTATATCGGTGCATAATTTCTATGCGTTAAAGGAGACCACTGTTCAGCTATAACATCTTAATATTGTAAATAATTATATTTATTTTCAACCACATATCATACATCCATTAAATTGAAACCTGAGCATTCAAAGTTCAACAATTCTCTGATTTTATATTCAAGTGTTGTATATAAACTTAATGATCTCATACATATGAAAATTAGCGCAAGTCGCATTAGGCATTGAATAGTAGTTATATAATACATCTAAAATTAAATTAAAAAAACTATCGAATTTATTGTATTTCTCTTTTAAGTTTATCTTCTTCTTATACATAAAACCGAACACTGAAAAAAATTATCTTACAAATGTTCTAGTTTTAACTAGATAATAAAAGTAGGGAAAATAGGCAAAAATGTAAATAATATGATAAATTATGGTTAGAAAATTCTAAAAATATGTCAAATATTACCAAATAATTGGTAAATACCATGATATTGTCTAATGTTTATTTACATTTTTGCTCACTTTTCCTCCTTTTGTTATCTAGTTTGGTCAAATTTGTAATACTATTTTTTCCAGTGTTATATGATTAAAATTATCACACGGATACAAATAAAATTGAAATTTTACTATAAAATAAATGAAAATGACCCTGAGTGAACCAATTTTCAAATTTGTCTTACAAATTATGGTAAAAATGCAGCATAAACTAGAATGAAAATATTATGTTTATGCTACTTTTTTACCATAATTTATGAGAAAAAAATTTCAATTATTTTTTCTCCGTGCATTAACCTAAATAGTAATACAATTAATGTCGTTTGTATCATAAATTGTATGTTTTATACATTCATCCACGTAAATAAATATATTAAATTATTATCATATTATTAACAACCTTGGCAGTAAGAATAAGACAACAATCATAATTAAAAAATGAAATAAATAAGATTTTTGTTGCTAGCTATAAGTGTAGTATATTGCATTAACGAGCAATTACGTTAAATATTATGATAAGAGTGAAAAATTATTGAGTTGAAATTTCGCGATATTCGATTTTGTCATATTTCTTCTGATAGGGCACATTATCTTGAAAGTAACATATTGTTTTGACAGTCATCAGTCGCAACGTAATATCGGCACTCGGTGTAAATGATTGAATCAAATTCGCTTAATTATCAGATCGATTGCAATAATGCCTCGTATGTCAATGCATAAATTCGTATGATCCAGAGGTTCGTGTTCGGTACATCGAACGCCGCATGGTCCGTACAGATATCTATTACAGTTTCCGGATACATTTAACCAAGTGGATACTGGCTAACGTATATACAAAGATGCGCGTGTGTTGAGGCGCGTACGTGTCCTACGAACACGAAGGCAAAAGCTAACTAACATAGCCTAACGAGTGGGTGGCCGGTGTCGGGACTTGGTGGAGGATGACACTGTATTCAGGCTGCGTAATATATTGCGGGGCTGAGTATAGGGCGAATGGGCTGCGGGGTACAGTCATGTTAGACTCGGAGCAAAAACCTCGCCACCTCTTCCACCTCGCGCAATGTTGCTCCGCATTGTCATCACGCAAGAATACTGAATTATACTATCGTAACCCGAAGGCATATCCGTCTGCCGTCCGCTAAAAGTCATCGCTAGTTTGATCTATAAGTTTAATCAAGTATTTTGCTCGTACCAATGTATTAAGTCACTACTTTTAAGAAACATACGTTCAAACGATTTTGAAATAAATAACAATGATTGTATTGTATGTGATAAACATAATAGACTCATCTTAGAGCAAAGCATACATTTTTGAATGCTTATTTATAATTAGACTCAAACAGAATCAAGTTTATTTCGCAGATAACGCTGTTGATATTTACATTCGCAACTTATTTGATGCAACATGTACTTTATTATGTACTATATATGAGTTATACGATTAATTCAAATTAATTCAAGTACAGAACATAATATGTTAATATAGCAAAAACAAATTAATCGTTTCTTTTTATTATTTATCCTTATGAATTTGGTACGAGAAATCATAACAATTTATTTAGTATTTTGTATTTCGTCAAATTTATAGAATTATTTTCTAAGTAAACAAATTCATTTGTTATAAAATTATATTTTCTGTAACCGCAGTATATTGTCATTGATAACCAATTGTTTAAATTTATGTTTTTATTATCATAGCTTCGTAAAATTTACACAACTACTTGTTCAGTATATAAATATATGTGCATCGATACCATAAACATTCGAAATAAAGATCTGTCGTTTTTAAATTTTTTGTTTTGCCAAACGTTAAATGTCAACGAATCACATTTAAATAAAAAAAATTATTTACTAATTTTTATAGTATGAAAAGTGACATTTTTCATTTGTATATAATTTATATTTATATTAATATTAATATGTTTTATTCTTAATTATGACTCCGAAAAGTATTTGTTATTATATGACGTCCGACGATTAAATACACTGTTATAAGATTCAGTGAAATTCAACGTTTGAAACTTCATGTATATTGAATTTTAGATTCAATTATATTTATTATTTTCTTCTTATTATATATGTCAATAAAGTATATTAATAATAAGCTAATATTTATAATCTTTAATTACAATAACTTTTTAATTAGAATTAAAATATTATTATTATTATTATTATTATTATTATAAGACGAACAATGTTTGAGATTATTTTATATTACCTAGTTTCAATTATTCATGAATAATATATATATATATATAATGCATTTTATATTTAGCGGAATATAACTCAGTTTATATATATTGTTTAATATATAATATATTACATATATTATAATGATCTGTAATTCGAATGATTCGTGGTCGTATAACAATAATAGTATATTTTAGGGTTTTTTAAGAACCATAAAATCATCCGCAAATCAATAAATTTATGCAAATATACTGCTTTTAACTATGAAGATTTAGGACAAATCATAAACATATAATTAAACTGATCAATTCAGTAATATGAAAATTGTAATTATTTACTTTTTTTAATTTCACAAATACTGTTACGAGAACGCGCGTTGTTTCGATTACATAATAATTTGTTAATATATATTTTAAAAATATCAGATGTCAGATTAAAATTGATTCTGACAACAGAAAAAGTAATCTGCAAAGCCAGAGTCTTACATTTGTCGAAATAATAAATTGCATAAAGTCTATCACTTGTGGTCAAATCAGAGTAATTGGAAAATGCAAGAACCCAGTTCGTCTGTCAATTTATAAGAAATTGAAGCGAGTCTTAACAAGTCACGTACACGACTTATTTTGAGGATGTTTTTTCGTGACGAAATAAATTTCGATGGCATTTGGTGAACTCTTGTATTTTCTTTTCTGATGGAAGTTGCGAGTGAAAAAGGCCAAAACACTGGACCTCAAAACGACTTCGATTTACGGAGTTGAGCTAGAGTGTTGACAGGATCCTAGAAACACGTTGTAGCAATGTGTAAACAACACGGTCTTATTAGAGGATGACAAGTCTTGTTTGAACGTGTTCACAGAGGTTACACCTTTTCCTACGTGGTTCATCGTGTCTTCTGTGCTTATACCAGTAATTGCTTACGCCACAAATTCAACGTCAAATGTATTTTTCTACTGTACAACTATCAACTGCGTTGTGCAAATTTTCGCCTGTTATCTACTGTATTTGCATTACCACCATTACACTACCGGTTTCATCGTCTTTTTTTCTATGGCGTATTATTTGTTAAATGTACTAAAAAGTAGATAAGATACTAGATAAAACAAAAATATCTGCGACAAAACAGTTTTACTCCATTTCAAAATTCTTATGAATTATTACACGAACAAAATGTCTTGCATACAGTGATTGTCATCAAATAATAACAAATAGTGCCTAATATTCTGATACAGGAAATTTTTATGTAGTCAAATTATTTTCTACTATTATTTTATTGTTCTATACAATTTTAAAGCAAAATTTTATTTAATTTCTAATAGATATATATTTAAATCCATAAAAACACAATTTTAAATATTATTATTTATTTCTAAATGCCATATGACGTAATTCAATAATAATATAGTGTATATTAACTTTGTATAAGTATATACTTTGAAGTAATGACGAAAAATTGAATTTATTAATATATGTTTTTATTTTTATACACTCTAGCTAATATTTTATAAACATACTTTTAAAGTCGCTGATATGAATATCTTGTATTTTTATTGTAAATATTTCGATTGTATATAATTACTATAATAGTTATTTTGATAGATTTTATAAATAACTTTTTTATAAGAAATCGTATTTATAATTTAAAAATAATACATATTTTTCATAATATCAGCTTACTATATATTTTTAAGTGAGTTATATTAGTTGGAGAATATATAAATTTTAAATCTAATACTTCAAATGTTTAGTTATATACGTGCAAAAAGCGTGGAATTTTTAATATTATAGAAATGGTGAATAAATGCGATCAAATTATGCTAATAGTAACAGAAAATTACATACCAGTCAGAGTTGCAAGAATCTTATAAAACTTAAAATGTTTATGCAAAACTTTAAATTAATATGTTAGCATAACAAATCAAATTAGAAAAATGATAAAAGCTATAGATATCGTTAAATAAAAGCATATAGTAGATAAAATGATAACGTTTGTTTGACTAGATTAATATTAAATGTATACAAGGAAAAATATCGCTGCTAAATCAACATTGTATTCTCAATGTGCTGATCTGAGTTTGATACAATGTAAAAATTACTTTGAGTAAAATGTTGATTTAGTATTCCCCCGTGTATTGAAAATTAATATTAAAATCAAACTGACATATATAATATTAAAACGAAAGTATGTATTTATATTTAATTATTTTATTATATAATTATTGTAAACGAAAATAGCAATATATAAAATTAATAATTAGTTGTAATAATTTAAACAGTTTTGTAAGAAATGGCTTGTATATAATAGATGCGAATGTGCAAATAAATATGTCTCATACAGTTATTATAACTTTCTCAATTTTTAGTTTTATTAATATGTTATATTATTGGTATATATGTTGAGCAATTAAAAGACTATTCACCAAAAGGATTAATACATATATATATAGATTCATTATATTACTCTGAAGACTGAGACATATAATACTTGATGAAAGAAATAATATTTATTTTATTTTGGATGACAAATTTTCTTTCGATCTGGATTTGAAAAAGATAACAGCAAAAAGTTTAAGAGTTGCAATGGTTGTCCATCGTATTCACATTTACTATTATATTTATGAAAATGATTAGTTACTTCTGCCGTGTCCTGACGATTTAGTGACCGAACTACAATTGCGATAATAACAAAAAGCACTGAACTTTGCTAACCACGGTTACAGTAACTAAGTATATTTCTCGCGCGGCAATTTGTCCGAGTTGACGTGTTTTTACGAGGGTATTACTGGTGCTTAAAAGGAGGAAGACGTAGTGCCGCGACCGGGACATTTATTTCTTTCTGGTAGAGCAATTTCTTAGCAGCGCGCGCATTCTTTTCAAATCCAACGAAATTGTATGAAATCGTAAAACCGAGCGCAAGCACATTTTCGTCGAAACGTACAACTTTTATCATCCTTTGACAGTGTCCGAGAAAAAGGTAACGAGAGGTGTTTTGCTTTAACGCGTTTTAGATTTACACAGTTCTAGTAGTAAAATAATAAGATTTTGACGTGTGAATTCAATTTATATATCAGCTATCGAATGAGAAAAGTACCTTGACCATGCGACTCTTTTCCTTTTAGTTTCATTTTATTTTTTAACTTTTTGAAGATATATTTTGGTTTAATTTTTACTTTTAAATTCGCTTTTTATATGCGTTAATTATTACAATTCAATTGAAATTATGAATATATTATATGCGTATAAATATCAGTTTCTACAATATAAACGTATAAGAATAATCGTATAATAAATATGGATATATATAAACTCGGAAAACAAATAGAATCTAAGGTCTGCTTTCATTAAAAATGTACCGATATTGTCTAACAATAGCATACTTTTAACTTCTTTTGTATACCTAAATGTCTGAAAATACATTTTTACATTGGAATGGCATTGGTAATATATTTCAATGGAATTATTAATTTTATAAGTAGCAGTACACTAAATTTATTCGGTAACAGAGTTATTTTATATTTACGAACACGTAATTTATTTCCAATAATGATAATATTGTATGGAGAAAAAAATTGAATTCGATGCATGTATTATTCAAATATGAAATATTAACTACCGTTATTGACATATTATTAATTTAAAAGTTAATTTAATCAAATGTCTAAACTTTTTTATATTTTATTATTTAAAACATTATTACGTATGTATTTAATATTGAATATTTTAAACTTTGTTAAATACTGAATTTTGTATTATATTTATCCAATTTATAAAAAAAACAAATAGATATTTAAATCTCAGTCGTAATCTAATAATTTGTTTAGTTATTAATTATAATAATTAAATTTTACTAAATAAATTGATACCGAGTTTACTTAATGAAAGGGTACTTTTAAAGCACAATTTTTAATTATTAGTTTAACAAAACATAATTATTTGAATTTTAATATAATAGTTGTATATGTACGTTAAATATGGTTAACGACAAATTGAAATTGTGAAAATTGTCTACTCGCTCGTTTTTTGTCGAATAATTGATAAAGATCGCTTATCACTATCGTAGAGAGACTCAACAATTTTTTACCGTATAAGTTGTATGGTCATCGATGGAGCGGAATGCGTGACAAAGTAATTACGTATATGTGTGACGAATACTTTATATATTAAAACGGCCGTAAAAATAAATATAAATTCAAGTAAATGAAAATTGTGTTATGCTTCATCAATTTTGATTAAATCATAGTTTTTAATGTATATATACTTATTCAGTATACACGCAGAAAAAGGTTTCATTAAAAATTACTGACAGTTCCGTAAATGTTATTCAAAACACAGTAACTCACGGACAAAACAAAAATTCAGTTAGAAAATAACGAACTTTTACTGTAAACATTTTAAAGTAAATATTTACAAACATTCATCAATATTTACTGAAAAGTTTGGTAATTTTTGACTGAAATTTTGTTTTGTCCGTGAGTTACTGTGCTTTGAATAATATTTACTGAACTCTCAGTAATTTTTAATGCAACATTTTTCTGCGTGTAAGTGTAGTCGACTTTAATTTTTTTTGTTGAATATACTATATACAGAAATCCATGCAAGATTACTTATTTGACTTTTTCAATTACAAGTTTTTCAAATTATATTTGTATTTATAAACGCATGTGTTATTTACAAACGTAATTATATAGCGTTCTTCACAATAAAATATCTATTAATCGATAGACAGTAATCGCACTCACCCTTCGACAGCTATATATGTCATAAAGACATACTTTCTAATACATTACAATGACCAACCCAAATACTAACTTATCATTTCCAAAATAATAATTCACACTGAAAAATATAAGTTTGTATAATCTGGTATAAAAGGCATTGTATAATCTGTACTGTTTAATGTAGTTTCCTGTCGTAATTTATTTGTTTGAATACCCAAAATAATACATGATATTTATCTTACTATGCAAATTGTACAAAGGTTAAAAAAATTGTTCAATTTTTGGCAATGTTTCGATAATTAGTAACAGAACGTTTTTTGTATTTATTTATTTATGTTAAAAAAAGGAGTAATAATTTGAATATACAATAAGTCTGAATGGTAGTTTATAGGCAGAAAATTTCTTTATCAAGTCCTTACTCTTTAGAGTTTAAGCCACATATATGAGAATATACCCTTGAAACAGACTCAAGACCGCCTTATAGACGTCACCTTTAACCCTTCAGACTGTCTACCGGATGCTTCGAGGCATCGTGACATTCGAAAATGTCTGTCACCTTTCTACAGGTTTCATCAATTATATATTGATGACGCTTTAAAAAAGGATATTTGACACGCCAGCATTTATGTCATACAATATTTTTCAAGTCATAAAAAATTAACTTTTTGTTCTTCTCGTTGCATTGTGCCGGTTCATATTCTTAATTTAAAAAAGATTCGGCTCATCATTGTAACAATTATCGCGCGTATCTTTTTCTTTGTTCGTCGATATAACAAAGTTTAATCGGATCAAAATAATAATCGGAAATTCGCTTTTTCGCCGCACGAACTTCTTTCATTTTCCGTCGATTTTTCACATCAAGAGCCCCGGATATCTGCTTTTCATATAGTTTAAATTACTTGATAATTAATTTCTTTGACGTTTGATATCCTTCAAAATGTTTAAAGATTTCGCAATTAAAGAAGCTTAAAAAGGATCAAAGGTTGCAAATTTAATTTACACGACTTAATAGATTTCGTACATATTCACGTCATATTAAAGTGTTAATCGTATATTAGGGAAAAAATGTATAAATTCAATGGGAAATTAAAACCTTATATTTATATTTACTGTCTTGTAACGAATCAATACGGTAACGTCCGATTGAATCTTTTCTTAAATTACGCACATTTGTTTATAAAATAAATGGATACTATATATTTTTTTCATTTAAGTTTCATTAATGATGATTGACTTCTTTAAGTAGAGTATGAGTTTTGGCACTCTTTGTATGGTCATTAAGCGGTAAATATTTGTCCAAATTTGGTATCGAACGCGGTTTTTTACACTCAGGACCGGGGTCATCCACCCATGTGGCGACAGGAAGCACTTCCTGGCGTCAATTTATTTGATGAATTAAAAACACATTTATTCGTTAACGATATTGTTCAGTCTGACAGTTTTATATTTTTATGATACTTTAATTAATACGTTCAAATAATTAAAAATCACCTTGAATGTACAGTTTATTTATTTAAACATTCATACATTTTTACATAATATATTTAATATCATTATCATTGAAATAATTACATTCTAATATCATTTTAATGTTTTTTATGGATTCATGGACAGGAACAGGTTTAGAGAATTAGATTATTATAGACGTTATGAATAAATGAAATGTACAAAAAACTTAAGTTTCAAACTTTGAAATTCAACCAATTGTTTTTAGATACAAAGAAAAATAACTTTTCCACGAGGTAAAGTTAAATTTTTCAATTGTAATATTAGTTTATTAATAATTGTCGTTCTGAAAAAAATGAAAATGTTTAATTGTGTTGATTAAATAGATTGTAAAGATTCGTTGAAATGAAACTTTAGAAACTTCATACGCATATAAATGAGTACCTAAAGTTTATAAAAAATAATGAAATTTCGCATAACCAAATCTGTATTCAATACGAACCTCAATATGAAATATTAAAAATAAAACCGAAATAAAATGTTACATAATTGTTGTCATATAACAATAACAACAATTGCATAGAAATATTATTAAACGTTCGAAATATTTTGATAAGTGTTTGTAAGATATTTACCAAACAACACAACAATTTTTCATTAAAGTGAGGTTCATCTTTGCGTGTTTATCGATTTCTTTTTTCGCGGATAATGAATTTGTCTGGAAGCATTACTTAACGTGCTATGAATTAAAATAAACGCTAAGCATATTAAAAGAACTGGAACCAACGGTCATAACTTAATTGCTTGACAATGCTTGAAATTCTATCGCGTATTGATACTCGTGCATTCTTTTTTACCAATTTTATTAACAATTTGTGTATCGATCTGCTAGTTATGTGATATATTTTTGTTATAAAAATCTGTGCAATTATCAAGCCGTTAAAAGTTTCGCTAAATTATATTTCAATTCAATTAACTGGAGCCCCTTGTCGCCGTTAAAGCTGCAAACTTTTCTCCCCATTATTACCCAAAATCAACGCTCTTGTCATTCTCGGCACAAAGTTCGAAATAGTTGCGCCTCGGCGGACCATTACAATGATACTTTACACCTTAAACATAGCACATAAGTATGCGACAGAGTCTGAATTGTTGCCGAACGTATATTTTGTAGTTATTTTTGATTAAAGAATTCAAATTTGTAAACAACGTACTCCCGAGCGTTTTTGACACGAAATTCTTTCCTAGTTATATAATTGAAATTGACAATCATTATGTAGTAATCGCGAAATGAAAATAATTTTGTTTTGATTTAAAGCGGGGAAAGCGGGGATAACGCGAGTTGTTGTGGAATGCGACGGGAATACACAACAAGTCGAAAAGAACGAGCAGTCGCGATAGGACGTTTTTTCGTTGTAATAAAGTATTTCATAAGCTCAATAATTGATTAATTTAATAAACCCACAATTATTGCTTGTTTCCAAAACAAAATCACTTTCTAAGATTTCATACATTAACAAATCTTTTAGTCAACTGTGCGACGATTTTCAGACGTTGATTGTTTACTGATCGGGCAAGCGTTGTCTCGACGCTTCGTCAGCGCTATTTCGTTGTTAATCAATATCATTTCGAAGTTGACGCACCGTTAATAAACACTGCGCCGATTTTATCCATCTTTTTCACATTATCGATTGCCTATATGTTTCTTCATAAATTTATAATAAATATTTCAAACAAATTAATTTATATTATTGTTGATCGAATACAAAAAACGCGACCAAATGGAATAAAGATAAAAAAAATAAATGTCTGTCTGTATACAAATATACAATTTATAAAGAAATAATAATGATATATTTATATTTATATATATACACAAATAAATCGAAAAACTTATACAGATGAATAATTAAAGTACGTAACATTATTCTGTTACACAATATTTAAATATTACATAATTTCAAGGAATAGCTAATTATTATTTAAATAATAGTTAATTATAACAATAATATAGCGATATAATTATAATTGTTGAAATAATTCTGTAATTAAATTAGTATAATTGATTATTATAGAAATGCTCGGATATACAATATTTGCCTTATATCAAACAAAGTAAAATTAATTTTAAAGATAATAATTTTAATTTTTAATAATTCACAGAATAAAATCTTCGAATACATTATTATCAATGAATATAATTTGAGTGGTATTGATATTGATCGGATAATCTTAAAAAAATTTAACTTGTTGCAATATTCGTATTCGATTGCTTGATGTACTATATTATACATTTCACTCGAAGAAATTCAACTCACGGTTAACGCAAGTTGCACGAATGATTGACGTGCGAAATATACTGTTGTCCGAGATCCGGATATAGTTCATCATTTTCTCAACATTTTGTACAGTTTCGCCGAAAACTAGTTGACTTGCCCAAAGACCACTAATAATATGACAAACAATGTATTTGAGTTCCGAGCGAATATATAAAGTTTGTCTTAGCTAATAAATATTTCTGCGATGGTGTATGTATCGTTTGAGAATATCAACCTTTTTCACACAAACGAAGTGTAAATGAAATCGCCCGACTAAGGCGGATTAACAATTTGTGGACAAAAATAAAAGCAAGCGACGCAGGAATCTACATTGACATTCAATGTTCAGTTGAAGCGATTTGTCAGAGTTTTGCTGTGGTGCGCGGCGTTTTTCGCAGATTTATCTTTGGGGGTCGAGAACACGGCGCATCGCGCGCGATGAGAACCGGTTTTATAAAGCCAATTCCAGCAGGAATTCTATGCTTTCGTTGAAAAGTGGATTCCCAGAGAGTGAGAAGAAAAGAGACGGTCGCCGGAAAGAGCGAGTGCGAGAAAAAGAAAAGCGAATCTCCGAGATAGGGGAGGAGGAGACTGCGGTGGCCCGAGGGTCGAGGGCATAACGCGGGAATGTCACGGACTTAGCCGCGATGTCGGACACGCAGAAAAATTATAATGATCATCGACGTGTAGATTTGACCGCCGCTGTTATTCAGACCAATAACTCAGCTCAACGAGAGGGTTTAACAGCAATGTTTTAACATTTTGCAGCGTTTTTCACGAGCTTTCGGACTTGAAGTTGAATAGTCGAACACTTCTGCGAATGCTATTTTATTTTAACGTTCTTATATAGTTGACTGCGTTGTAAAACTCTTTATTTCTTAAAAAACACAATAAAATAATGAAATGTTAATAAAGCGCGTTTATAGTTGCATCAAGTTATAAAGCATCGAGTTTTCAATTGAAATTCAAAAATTGAATGATTGGAAATGTAACGATAAATAAAATTCAATTTACAACTCAACCGTCATTGATTACTGTAAGGATTATTTTGATATCAAATGCATAGATTTATTTTTGATGGCTATATCTATAAGTTCAGTTTGGAGACTCATTTTATTATTAGACAATTTTGATAAAAAAGCATTCATTCTTACATCCAAGCACGATAAATGGACCAATTGAATTATGAATTATGAATGCTGAATACGAAACGTCAAGTACAATATAATGCAAAATAATTACACACAATTGCACATAATTTGTCAAGTAAGAGTATAATTGTTTTCTTTTTCGAAAGAAACACGGTATATTACGCAAAACGACCCGCAATCATGTTAAATTATATAAATACAAGCAACGTTACAAATTCGCAATCTCAAAACTTCTCGCCGCGTCTTCTTGTAAATATCTTACTAACACAGATTTGTGCGTAATCCCTTAACTAACGTTCAAATGTATTATAATTTACATTCCAATTGCTTAACCGAGCTCAAAGATGATGTGTGTAATATAAAAAAAAGTATCTCCATTATCCATTTAATTAGCGTGTGTCAAATAATAACGAAAAATTGCACAAATCTGTAGACTATAGTCAATTTGCTGAATACTTATTTGTAATTATCAATATTTACAAGCAACATACTTAACACTTTAGTTATATTTGCATTTCTTGTACCTACTGATTCTTTTCAATACATTAATGGATAATTCTAAGCTTAGTTAAGATACTGCGATGGAAATACTTTCGACGCGAACAAATACTTTCAAACGAATAATGCAAATAATATTTTAAGGACATTTTGGTTTACTTAAACACTACGATCAAAATGAAGAAATGAGAAAAAAATGAACAGAACTAAAGGGAGAAAAAAAAACATCGATCTGGTTAAGTTAGTTAAAAAAGTAGTGGAAATTCAGTGTCAGCGTATTTTCATCTCGAAATGACGTTCTCCTGTAAACGAAGAGCAAATGAATTGCTGCGAACTTTTAAAAAAGGAGAATTACGACGAAGAATGTGATACCTCTCTCAAAGTAGTTTATCTTTAATCAAATAAATTTATAGGGAGAAGTAAATAGCAGATTTAATGAAGTAATTTACTACTGCGAACTTCAAACTATGGCGAGTATTCATTCCGCTTTATCGAGATGGTTTTTGTTGATTAAAAAAAGAAGAAAAAGTAATCACCCTCTTTATTGTGCCATTTGCTTTTGAAGGATTCTTAATTGAATAAATAAACGCGAAATGTTTATTGTCGATTGATAATGCGCGTGTCGCAACCGAGTTTTTCTCCTCTAAAGGCGCGTGCGCTCTTTCACAGTCGCGATTCGTTGGAAAATCAAACGTCAACCGGTTAACAATAATATATGGATTTGGTTACGTTAAATCCATAATGGTCGCAACAAAACTGCAACCTACTCAGAAAGTTGCGTCACAATTAACCGATAATGAACGAAATAACTGCAAACACAACGACGATACACAGTATTTCGCATAATAATATTATTATTAAACGTGTTTAAAGTCAAATGTACAATTAAGCAACCGTGAAATAATTGTTCAAATTGCGTACCAATAAAACATCCACTACATACGCGTAGATTATTACAATTGTACGTGCACAAATAAGTGTCGCTTATTAAGACGAATATTAAATGTATTATCGGAAATGTAAAAATTATTCTATAATAGCGTTCCAATTATTCGTTCAACGCATTTACTATGAGTCTGTCTATAACAAACTATCTGGGTTAATATTTTACTTGACTGAACGACGGAACGCGCGAACGAAACTGGTTTAAATTTAAATAATGACGAAAATACAAAAAATGCGTCGATAATCAAGTGGTATTAAATTTTTTAACTGTAGTAATTAATGTTATGTTAAAGTTAATTAAATGTTAAATATTCACAAAAGTAATTTAAAAATGAGTAGATCTTGCGGTAAAAAATCACATTTAATTAAACTGAATATGCTAAAAAAGCTGAAATGCATTCGCGGCAACATCGTCATATATATCAACACGTTTTTTCATATTTCTCAGCTTTTTGGAGGCATTAGTGAGCCGGGTTATAAATTGATTAGCGCATTAAATATTTGAAAAAGCGCATTAACGTCGGCATTTATTTGTAAATGTTGCTGATTATTCGGAGGTGTTAATATGGCGTTTGCCGAATCAGACGACAACTTTGTCGAGTACGGGTTAACTCGGTCACGCGAAACTGAAAGGAATTGGAAAAAGTGGCAGAAAAGCGGCAAAACTATTGATATCCCCAATAAAGCATGTTATCCCTTTTAACGTGAGTATATATACGCGTCTACGAAATTCGACTGGAAATTGTTCGTGATTATTTCAATTTAGCAGAAGAGCGTACAACACGACTTTCGAATTTCGGAATCAATATTTGTCATTAAACATATATGTTTAATAGAGTCGTGCATATGCCCGACAATTTATTAACACTTTGTTCGTTTTTGTTCTATCCCCTCGTCACTGTTCGGTCTTTTTTATCCGCTCGTTATTTGTGTTCTCCCCTTCAGATTGCTCTTATGTTCTTTTCTCGTTTTTATTTTACTTTTGCATCCGTCTTTTTCTTGTCTTTTTTCGCCTTCAACAACCAGGAACAAGATTTGACCGTCTTTATCAGCGGGCGCAGGAGCAAGTAGTAATTGAAAGCGTATCTACTCAACGTGCTCGGAGAACCTCATTAGGTGAAAAGTTATTCCAGTACTGTTTGCTCGCGTTTTATATGACAGCGTTGTGCGCGTAAATATGTTTGCAGCACGGTCAAAGGGGATTTGCGTTGATGGTTCCCCGCTGTATACAATTTTGCAATTTTCAATTATTCAACACGATATTTCCGCGAAAGTATAACAGCGTTTTCCACTGTAGTGAAATTATAACACGTCAACTTTTTATGTGGCAAATATGCGGCAAATGGATGCACTATACACGCGGCAAGAAAACGCAAAGAAAAAAGATGAGTGTTGCATAGGAAGGCGTATCAACGTATCAACTCGTTTCGCTTGACGTAATAAACGGTCATTGGAGCGCGGGAGTGCAACGAATTTGGCGAACCGCGTTTCAGTCGGTGTCGCCAAGAGTCGCGATTTTTTGCCTCGGTGCATTGCGAACCGTTCCAAGGCGAACGTGTGGCGGTGTCGAAACGAGTGACTCGGGTCGCGAATAAACATTCTATTATCGGTAATGCATCGGTGTCCATTATTTTACGCTTATTTGAACAGTTCCGTGTAATTAAACGGGCGAAAAAGCTGGACAAGTTGCAACCAACAAAGATGTTTCCTCACACAAACAACACGAAACGCGTGGCGATAAAATACTTTGCCATTTGTTCGTCGAGTGTTACGCTCATTAAACAAAAATAAAGGTCGGTCTGTCGTATTCCAGAAAGACAATTATATCAAACGTTCAAATGTATTTGAATGCCAACATTTCAAATTTCGCTAATAAATCGGATTAAATTTTCATTCGTTCAATCGCTCTATGATTGTTTCGAGTTTCCGAAAACGTAAAAGCAAAATTATTATATTTAATCCAATCATATCTGACTTTTGTTTAAATTTGGTTGCCTTAAATTGGTTTTCTAAATTTCTTCTGCCTTCTCGAATCGCAAATTTTTTGAACGTCGAGTTCGTAACTCGATAACCTTTGTTTAATTTGTGAGAATTTGCTCTTTCAAAATAATCTGTTGTACAAAATTTTATAATTCTCGTATCAAACAAACTCAATCGGCGTTCATCGAAATTTAATATTTGACACATACACATTCACACGTGTTTATATATAGATATATACAAATATATGCCAACTTACTATTTCATCGAAAAATTTGGATATTTTGTCGCAGGAAACCTTACCTGAAACAAAAAATAAAAGCAACGATTAAAGTATGCGGATGATATTTATGTATATTAACTTTTAAAATATAGATAATGTTGCAGGAAAACGAGATTTCACAGCGATCATTTATTAAATTTTATGACAAAAAATTGTTTATTTTATTTAGCATTTTGACAATTTTGTACAATCGTGCTTTTACAAATCACGGATTTACTCATTTTTACGATGGCGCGTGGTAAAATTCCATATGTGCTGAATTCTAATCGAGTCTTTGGGCTTCTCACGATCATAAACATTTTTCCATTGCATTATTTAGTAGTTCAAATTTCATTGGAAAAATAGAACACATAATTACTTGATTTGTCGTGATTTACGGTGATTTGTGATGACCGTTACGTAATTCCTTTGATGCATGGGAAAAAATAATAAAAATAAATTACAAACAAACGACTATTTCAATTCCGACAGTCATTGTACTTGCGCCTTTCTATTTCAAAGTCGCGTCATTGCAATGAATTTGTATAAAAAAGCGGTAAACCCATATATTTTATGCCACGCTATAGAGCACATAAAAAGCAACAGACGTTTCGTTTATGAACGAAAATTGAAGTGCATAAAACAAAGTATATATTATTTACAGAAGATAATTAATCGTACATAATATTTACATACATTGCCCTTCATATTACGAATATAATCCATTTTAGCTATAAAAGAAATATACGCACGAAAGTTTAGTATCTTGTGCTATAATAATAATATAGTTCACGTTCACGTCAATCACGGAATTATACATTAATTTTTAAATATTAAGATTCCATTTTACACGTATAATCGATTGTCGCTTTTCATTTCCTTCATTTTTCGAAAAAAAATGTTTAATGTTCTTTTTTCGGATGTTGGAAGGAAGCTGGATTTCATTTAAAACTTGTCCTGTTATTATTACAGACGATTCTTTATTTTAATGAATTAATCAGATATAAATCAACAGTATGCGATATATATGCTATAACAGTATGAATTTATTATTAGAATAGATTTATTAACATCTAAAATGCATAGCAAATATAGTTAGAGATCAATAGATGAATGTATATCTATCGAAAATTGTTCGGGCATTCTTGCTAACTTTTATACAAACGCCTACAATCGGTTAGAATTCTCTTAATAACATTCCGATGTAAATTATTCTAGAAATTCTGATTGTACTGAAGATGTATGCCATTTTTCAACGCAAAACTTGACTCTGTATTATTAGAAATGGTGCATCTTAACTCATAAATCGATGGGAACATTTGGATGATCTATGAGATCATTTCTATGAGTTCGAATAATTGGTAAATTGGTTTAATGAGTTCAACATAATTGCACATTCGTGTTGATAATGCCTCGAGAACAGTAATGTCGGTGGAACTTGTGGTGCTTAGTGCGTGAAACCAACAAACTATTATTTGCTCGCCAGTTTAGACTTGATTGAAACGTTTCGTTTTCTAGTAAACACGTTTCTGCTAAATTAGATTTCTGAAGAGTATGAAATGAGAAAATTTATGTTCAGGTTCATTTTCTTTATTGAAGCTTAAAAGAGATTTTATGTCATAATAACGAAAACGCTTCTTCATTTCGTTAAATATCGCTTAAATTTAATTATTACGTTAGATTGAATTTGTATACATATAGATAACTATAAATATACTTTTAAAATGTAACCTAAAAAGTCGGATCATATATTTTTTAAGTGGTCGTTATGAGGATGAATAAATATGGCAACATTGTAACATGGTTGAAAAAATACCTAAAACGACCACTGTATAAACAATTTTTTGGACATGAACTAGTGATTTGTCCATGTAATGGTCGTTTCCGGATTGCACTCGCAAGCTACTGTACTGGGGCCCCCTAGGACCCTCGCGTTTTGGGTTTGGCTAGATTTTTAAGGGGGGGTGGAGGGCGCCCCCCCACATACTTTTGTGATGGTGACCGAAGGCCGCCCGATGAGCTCCGTCAAAACAATTTTGGCACACCCGTAACTAGGGGCCCAAATGGGACACGATCTCATTTGCACCGCTGGGTACATACACTGAGACAAATTTACTGTTGGATTAACAAACTAGACTGTTCCGCCAACAGTCTTGGACTGTAAAAATGTACAGTTCTGGACTGTACAGTTGACACTGTTATAATTCTGACATTTTAAGGTTATGAATTAATTTTCATATGTGTTATTTTATTTTAC